>JASFXZ010000019.1:6314032-6612620 GCA_032209605.1 Mactromeris polynyma | reverse complement strand
GGCACAAAACATTCGTGCTCCCAAACAATGGCAACTCACAAAACATGCATCATTGCAGCCCTACTACACTGGCATTGATGATATACAGTTAACTCTCATTACAATAGAATATTTGTTTAACAACACAAATCCAGGCAGTGGGATCAAATATGCACATTGCTTCATTGGTCAAATTCAATATAATGACCTATTCAATACATTATAATACTGCAAATAAAAATCCAGTATTTTCAATGATTAAATGCTCGCATATAGTATTCTATATACACAACGCTGACAGGGTATATGACATGCAAACTAATTTTCCCTTCGTGCATCTCGTGGCCATTTTTGCTGATGGCTCGGCTTGAAAACTTTTATCGCTTGATGTCCGCAAGTTACTAGAAATTGACAATTGATCTTCATACAGGAGTCAATAAATATTGAAAAGATTACATGCATTCTTGTATTAATATTCAAAATGATAGATTGTTTAAGGTTTGAGCTAAATTCAGCTTGATAAAATCCTTGTGATCAGACGCTTGAAAAGTGAATTACAGAATCAAGCGCACGCTTATCCATGTGTATTGAGGTACCTTATGGGGTATACAATACAGGCAATATACATGCGAGAGAAATAAAAGAAATTTGATCTACAGCAAGTAATTCAAGATTTTAAAAGGAAAACATTTTAATTACTTATATGATACAACACTCTAAACAATTTTATGAACCAAAAAGAGCAAAATTACACATACGGTATCTTATCTTATTGACCGATTTTTCGTGTTTCTCAAACATGACTTTATTTTAATATCAAATCTAGAGAGCTAGGCATCGCAACATTGCTTGTTTAACAAAATTCGTATGAAAACATGGATTTACATATGGTATATGGGGGAATATAACCTGTCAACAACCTGTATAACTAATAATATGACTAGAGTTGACGGTTTTATATCATCTACTTGTATGTTTGTTTGAATGATGTGCACAGTTTTATTCTAGAATCTGTTAAATAGATGTTAATTTCTTGCCTTATAGATGACAGTGATTGAAATCCAGTATCATGGAAGTAACCTTGCACCATTGGAGCAGTAATCATGGTAGAAGTCATCAGAACATGGAATAGACATACAGAATAGAACAGAATCACAAAGATGAGTGACTCTATTCACTTCCTCTTTCTAAAATTTGTCATTTGCCTATTATGTTATGTCTGTCCAGGGAAATTAGTTGGGAGAAGTCATGATGTATGCAGTACAAATCATTGCCTATTTCTTCCATGTTGTACATTAAGATGTTACCAATAGTCATTTTAAGCATAATTGTTTGTACCTGTTAATAGCATAAGTTAACAAAAAAAACATCAAAATCATCATCATCATCTAGAAGTAGAAAGAGTGATTGACTGGAGTAGTAACAGCAATAAAAATATGTAAGTTGTATTCTCTACTACAATTTTGTTTATTCATTTATTTATTTTATCATCATTTGAAGTTTTCATTTATCATCATCTCATTCATTATACCCCCTTGGTAAACAAAAGTTTGGGGGTATACAGGACTCACTCTGTCGGTTGGTCGGTTGGTCATTAACAAAATCTTTTGGAGCGAACTACATCTACAGCTTTTGGAGAATTTTCATGAATTGACATGGACAATCTCCATGATGAGTTGTAGTGTGTGACATAATCATCATGGACTGTATATAAGCTTGATATACAGCTCTTTTTTTCTGACAAAGTGGTACTGCTGGGGTATTACTCACTTCCAGTGATAGTTGTAGTATCCTTGGTTGGTGTTTGTGGTGTAAGAGAGATGTTGGTTGAGTAACATGTTGAATGGTCCAGGAAGGTGATTTAGTCCCATTAATTGGTCAGTTTATAGATGTGGTTTTGTTGTTGCATTGACTGGTTTCTGTGGTAGGTAATGCATGGAAGACAGTGTGACTTACAGAAAGCAAAATCAAGGTGCTGTAATTCATTTCAAATTTTGTGTATATATACCAATGCATTTGAAAGTGGTTTAGGTAATAGACATTTGCTCTATGCTTTGACAAAAATCCTCAGTCTGATTGGATGAATTTTAGAAACGTCAGAAATTGTGTGAGAGAATTATATTTGGTGAGAATAGGTATGTTTTCTGTCTTGCTTTCTTCCATCAAACTGTAGAAACATATATGAATAGAAAAGAGTTGTTTTTCAATGGAATTATATAAGATATATGCTATATAATGCATAATGTCATAACAATGAAATATTTATATTGAGATTGGTTTGCTAATCAGCAAGTATAGGCTTATACATGTAGTTTTGTGACTCCATATATTGAGTAAAGACCATTATAAGGTGGACTATCTGACAGAGTGCATTGACCTAAGTCTGCTACAGTAAAGGTTACAAGTCAGCATGTCATTCAGATTATTTCAATTGTGTGAATATGGTTAGAATTTTCCATATTTTTCAGTTAGCAGAGTTAGATACTTAAATTATTTTGACTCACCTGAGCTAGTTTTTATGGCTTGTTTGAAATACTGTCCTGTGCTCTACATGATAATATTAGCTACAAAAGAATATTAGTTGAGATAAGCAGGGGCATTGCCAGGGATATTAAAGTTAAAAATTGAAAAAACAATTATGACCAAAAGTGGACCCCTCCATAGAAAGTCTGAAAAATGGCCCAGCTACACCCCTGATAGGTGATATAGGTGATTAATAATTTGAAATAATGTATAAACCAAAGATAATGCTGTTAAATTGCCAGTTCATTTATACCTGGTACAGTTTAGTTACAGTTTATTATGTATATACTCACAATACTTAATACTCTTACATGTCTTCCCACTGACAAGTGACCATGATGCGGTAGTTGTCTTACTCGTTGTCTGTAAAACATTCTGGTTCATAGTCCTATTATCCATCCTGTTGGGTCATTCATCCCTCTCTGAAGACCCTGGTGGTATTGTTTAACTTTCGTTGTCATAGCTGGTGTGGATGTATAAAGTATTGAGAAAATGTTTCCTAAATGAGATTGTGATGATCGTAATGACATACATAACTGTGCGACAGCAAGTATATTCGGTACAGACTGTTAAATGTCTTGTCTTACTACAGATCTGTCTATATGTTGCATGCACATATGAATGAATTTTACTTGATAAGAAAGAATCATTTTGGATTATGATAATATTAATCTTTGTACGACAAAGTGGTCCCTTAACACAGATTAATTGGAAGGCAGGGAATGGTCCTTCAGTGTGTCGTTTGATATGAGTCCATAAATAGAAGAGTCTTTCCGTATCAGGAAGAATGTCCTGGTCAAGATACTGGTTGTTATTTAACTGATAAGGCAGATAACCACTGTGGGGAGCTTGGTTGATGTATGTTGTATGCACATGATTAGAAAAGGTATTGAAGTTTGATATTAAAACTTGTTTTGGGTCATTGTAACAGAGATCTTCTTTTTTTATTCATGCATGGTTCATTACTACAGGTATTATGATATCTGCATTTGAACTCATTTTAAAGATAAGGGCAGTGGTCCTGAAATGCTGATATATAATCAAAGTGCTGTAAGGACTGTAGGCATGGGCTGCTGAAAGTTGGATTGAGGGTTTGCTTGCTTGTTATAGATGTAGTGGTTTGTTTGCACACAAATTATCACATAATGTATTATTTCGGGAAACTGGGACATCATCTTATATTCAAAATTGTATGACAATTTGCTTAAAATTTTGTGTTTATCAGATTTTTTGTGTCTTAATTAGTCTATGTTATACTTGCTTGTTGTATGCACTTATCAAATTGTACCATTCATGGTGAGCTTTTTGGATCCTTGGATGTCCGTTGTCATGCATTGTGAATCGTGCGTCGTGCATCAACATTTTCTTGAAACAACAACTCTACCTGTACATGTACCACTAAATGGATTTTGTCCAAATTTTACAGGAATGATCCTTGGTTAGGCCTCTTTCAAAGTTGCATAAGTCATTTCGGTCCGCTGCATAATTAGGTCACAGGAGCAAAAAAAGTGTAAAATTTGAAATTGTTCTTGTCCAAAACCCTAAGGTCTAGAGCTTTGATATTTGGTGTGTAGCATTGTCTAGTGGTCCTCTTACAAGATTGCATAAATTATTAAGTTCCGTCAAAAAACATGGCTGCCAGGGGGCGGGGATTGTTCCCTATATGTATATAGTGGAAACTATAAACATCATCTCCTCCTAAACCACTCTATGGATTTTGACCAAACTTCACAGGAATGATCCTTAGGTGGTCCTCCTTCGAAGTTATATGAATGGTTCCGGTCTGTTGCATAAGTAGGTCACAGGAGCTAAAAATAGATTTTAAAAGTAAACTTTGAAAATCTTCTTGTCCCAAACCACAAGGTCTAGAACTTGGTGTGAAGCATTGTCTAGTTGTCCTCTTACAAGACTCATACATTATTAAATTCTGTCATGTTCCCCATATGTATATATTGGAAACTATAATTTTTGGATTGTATGATTTATAATAATTTTGTATAATGGTATTAAGAAATCGGGAAATATAAAACACAGTGATAACAACTATTTAGAAGACTATTTATCGGAAACCTAATCTGACATTTTATATAAATTGGGCTGAGATGTAGTAAGTATGTTTGCGGTGACAGTTTTCTCTTGAAGATTACCCCATCCATTAGTTTGAACATCTCTTTGTTTATCCAGTAGTATTTTGCCTCTGGACTTGACAAGAACAGGGCCCCTTCCTCCGGTTCGCATTGGTTGTGCAGAAATGGGTGAAAAACTTGCAAGTTGACATCCTTCGCTTGGGACTGCTACTTCCGGTAGTCTCACACTGCCATTGACCATCACCGACAATTTGTTTATGGATATATCCATCGACACCTCTTGTCTATGGGTGTGACAAAACCCTTCCTTGTATTGGACGTTTTGCTCAAGCTGTATAGTAGGTGAATCTTGTGCAGCCATTATATCCCCTTGGTTGTAGCCTTCACTGGACTCTTCGGAACAAACTGCTCCCACTGTTGTGTTATCGCTTGGCACTGTCATTAACTGCAAACTTCCACTATTAGCATAGTTCACTGCATTGTCTGCCTCCTCAATGAAACTTCTCCACTGTGCATGAGCCCGACAGCAATAATTGCATCCTCCACATGGGAAACCCTTTGGCTGTATCCCTGTCAAGAACGAGGAACAATGGGTTAATCTGTCCAGTAGTCTTGATAAGGCGTCAGTGCTCCCATGCTTGTATCCTAGTCGGTTCTTAACAACCATGTGGTATTGTGCTAGTTCTTCCATCCACAGGGCAAGCTGTCCTTGGCGGTCCCTGAACCTCAACAACCAGGTCAGACTTTAGTGATCGGTCCTTACACCGTAAACACTTTCCCCAATAAGTAATATCTGAATTGCCTTGTAAACCTTTAAATGCTCAGCAGCTCTTTACAAGTAGACAATATCTTTTTTGTTCCGGAGTGAGGGCAAAGCTGCCATAAGCGACCACTCTCTCCCTGCCATTGTGGACTTGACTAAGGATGCCTCCAATGGCCCAGTTAGAGGCATCAACATCCAGTATGAAAGGGTCTGAGGGATTTGGGATTGCTAACACCTGGGGTTCCACCACGGACCTCCGCAACTTTTCAAATGCTGTTTGTTGTTCCTCCTCCCATATAAACTTCTTTTTCCCTGTGATGGTGTACAGAGGTTGCGCTAGTATAGCAAATCTTTAATGAAGGCCCTGTGATCATTTACAAAACATAGGACCTTTTCAACCTCCTTGGAACAGTTCGGGACTGCCCAGTTGGTAACTGATTGTATATTTTTCTCAGTCACGGACAACTATTCCCATTGACCATTCTTTCCAAGAATTCCACCTCAGTCTGGAAAAATCAGCATTTCTGGGGTTTCAGCTTCAATCCATGTTCCCTGAAGCCCTTAAATGCCTCTTCTAAGTTTTCCAGGTGTTCTTTAAAGGTCTTGCCCATCACCAGGATATCATCCAGAAATGCCAAGACGGTCTTCCAGGTCAGTCCTCGGAGAACCAGGTTGACCACGCGAGTAAGTGGCTGGTGCATTTGTTAGACCAAACCCCATCAGTACATGTTCAAATAGACCGTACCTGGTGATGAATGCTGTCTTTTTCCTATCCTCTGGTTTAATGCCCACCTGCTAATATGCCGCATTGGCGTCCAGTTTAGAAAACCATATGTTCCCCGTAAGTGCATCTCATTAAATGCTGTTCATGTCTTTATAAAGGTTGAAATGCTTATATTCACATATCATGTAACTGTAAAAGGCAGTAGCCTATTATTGAGTGTCCAATTTTAAAACATTGTAAGGCATAGGGTTACTTTTCTTGCTTGGCATTATTGTTTAAGAATACATTCAGAAAATGTAAATAAATATAAGCACTCCATTAGTGAAGGAATTCAATCCATTATAAAAATGTTACAAATGAATAATGAATCGTTCTTGGGATGGTTAGATAGTCAACAGGGTAAATCACAAAGTATAATTATTTTGCATACTAATTGTTCTAATAGAGCAAGCACTTGTCCATTAGTTAGAAAGTATAAGCTTTAACAGAACAGAACAGAACTAATTAATGCAAAATCAGACATTGGTTATCACATGGCAAAATCCCTTCATACAATCATGATACAATTCTGAGAAAATGGAATACTGGCATACTGAATACAATCTCAGGTTTAATACATTTATGAGCAGGTTGTCAACATATTTCTGATTTATGTTTTCTTAGATCAGTGGCTTATGAGCCGTTTGTCACTTATCAATACAAGAACATAAGGGTATACTTAGATGAACAACTCAACTCTTACATAATTAAAGCAACCACTGTTTGATGAATAAATCTCTAATGTCTAAAGCAGTACATAGTTACATCTTGGTAAAAATGCACAGTGATATTCATTGACTTTACATGTACAATTCAATCAACAAACTTATAATGATTAAAAATATATAATTGCTAATTATATAATTTATGAAACATATTTACTTTGAGATATTTTTACAAAGATATTTAATAGGTGTTTTAATACTTGACATTCTCAGTTATAACACTTGTTGAAGACCAAATTATTTGATGTATTGCAATAGTCTGGGAAATGTTAATGGCTAATTTTACTTTATTTCTTTAAATACCAGTGCATTTTAAGATCCTGTAATTTTCCTCATATTTTATTATTGGATAAATTGTCATGAAGTATATGACTTCTAGAAAATTAGTAATTAATTATATATACACAATGCTTTGTAAAGATTGGTAATGTTGATTTGAGATCTCATCTTTTACAAAGAAAAGTAATACATATGGTACTATCAGACTATAAAGTACCTTATTAATAGAAAGTGATTTAAAGGCATTCTGTGGTTAATATGTCAGCTGGTTTTGGATTGTTTAAGGGTGATTCTTGGTTGTCTTGTTGTTGCATAAATAGTTAAAATCTTGTAAATGAGCGGAATTTTTTCAGGAGTATAAATGTTAAAACAAAAAATGATGTAGGATTAGATCACCAAGATATTTAAGGTGTATCAGAGATTTGTCATACTCCTGATTATTTACCATGCATTAGGTGGATTGTGTCAGGTTTCATTGTGATTGCCACATTATAGATGATAATGACAAACAACTCTGCAATTGTACAAATGGTGTTTACTTAGACTGTTGTTTATTAAATGGGAGCTGAAATCAGATTGAATACACAATGTACATTGACAATGAGATCAATTTATTTTGAGCTGCCTGTCAGGATGTGAGGCAATGCTGTAATGTGGCTGAACATCTATTCAAACCTAATTTCTCTGTTTGGATAGGTGAGTCCTTAATAGTATTTGTTCTTTCTATTCGAATAGGCAGCGTCTTGTTCTTGACTGGGGACTTTCAAATTTTGGCCTTTGTGTAAAATAAATTTACACCTCTCTATAGAATGTCACAAAACTGTACTCTCAGGACAAAAATTGTCCTTTTTAGGACAACCTCTCAGTGACAAAAAAACTGTCCTTTTTAGGACAACTTCTCGATTGACAAAAAGACTGTCCTTTTTAGGACAACTTCTTGATTGACAAAAAAATTGTCCTTTTTAGGACAACTTCTCGATTGACAAAAAAACTCCTTTTAGGACAACTTCTCAATTAACAAAAAAACTGTCCTTTTTAGGACAACTTCTCGATTGACAAAAAAACTGTCCAAATGGTGTTTACTTAGACTGTTGTTTATTAAATGGGAGCTGAAATCAGATTGAATACACAATGTACATTGACAATGAGATCAATTTATTTTGAGCTGCCTGCCAGGATGGGAGGCAATGCTGTAATGTGGCTGAACATCTATTCGAACCTAATTTCTCTGTTTGGATAGGTGAGTCCTTAATAGTATTTGTTCTTTCTATTTGAATAGGCAGCGTCTTGTTCTTGACTAGGGACTTTCAAATTTTGGCCTTTGTGTAAAATAAATTTACACCTCTCTATAGAATGTCACAAAACTGTCCTTTTAAGGACAACTTCTCGATTGACAAAAAACTGTCCTTTTTAGGACAACTTCTCAATTGACAAAAAAACTGTCCAAATGGTGTTTACTTAGACTGTTGTTTATTAAATGGGAGCTGAAATCAGATTGAATACACAATGTACATTGACAATGAGATCAATTTATTTTGAGCTGCCTGTCAGGATGGGAGGCAATGCTGTAATGTGGCTGAACATCTATTCGAACCTAATTTCTCTGTTTGGATAGGTGAGTCCTTAATAGTATTTGTTCTTTCTATTCGAATAGGCAGCGTCTTGTTCTTGACTGGGGACTTTCAAATTTTGGCCTTTGTGTAAAATAAATTTACACCTCTCTATAGAATGTCACAAAACTGTCCTTCTCAGGACAAAAACTGTCCTTTTAAGGACAACTTCTCGATTGACAATAAAACTGTCCTTTTAAGGACACCACTCAATTGTCACAAAACTGTCCTTTTAAGGACACTACTCAATTGTCACAAAACTGTCCTTTTAAGGACACAACTTCATTGTCGACCAACTGTCCTTTTCAGGACAACCTCTATAGATTGGCTACATTACAAATTAATATAAACTATAACCATTTTTGATCTCATTGATCTCGGTTTGTAGCTATCGTTGGGTTCAAAATTAGTCTAAATAATAATCATTTGTTAAGAGAGCTGAGTTTTTGTTGATATCATTTTTAATAACAAACCTATCACTCTGAAATGCTTCCACATTCAGTCAATGTATGGTAAATGTGTGTTCCTCAAAATAATCTTTAATATGAAAGAAGAAACAACACAAGCTCCTTGCATTGTTCTTTACAGTCACAAAATTAGCTGATTAGTTATCAACTGAATGTATAACTTCGGCTGGGGGAGAGGCAAATCTTTACATGAGACTCAATAGAGGAGTGCCTGATAGGCAAAGAGTATAAGAATATGAAGGGTTTAGAAATAAAAGGTTTAAAAAGATAGAAAAGTTATAAACAGATTTTTGTAAAAACATACAAAAATGAGTTTTTTTTCTTGAAAGATGAAAACATGAAGCTAAGTTACTACAACTCAAAAAACTGTGTTAAAAATATATATGTAAGGAACATGAACATAGAATTTTACCATTGTATAAAAGCTTTCCAGACTATAAGCTTATTTTTTTATTCAAAATTATTTTATGCTGGAAATTGTTTGGGATGTAAATGTAATCTGTAATTACTTTCCAGCTTTCTTTTAACCATATTTTTGTGTTAAGTTTGAAAATAGTGTTTTCATTGCATAACTTAATATCACTTGGTAGCAGAGCTTTTTTTCAAGATGTGAACTAGTGCTGTTTTATGGGAGATGATTGCTTTATAAATCATTTATGTAAGTGCAAACTGAGTTTTGATTCTATGTATGGGGAAGTCATCAAGTAAAAAACTTGCTCCCCAAATTCTTTAATCAGAACAACACAAAAATGTACACCATTAAACTTCAAGCCATGTGATCACTGACGATCAGACAAACAGTACAGGTGAAAAGCTTTTGAAAATATTGACACTGACACACTGATAAAGCTCTCATTGGCTAATGTAGTCATACAATAGCAAACAATTATAGAGTTAAACTTTATAATTGCATGCAAGGTTATCAGGAAATGGGTACATACTCAATGTACCTGGAAGAGTTGTTAAAGCTCTTTGCTGGTAAATCCATATAACACAAAAGCTTTATGATTACATAATGAACAGTGTTTCTTTGCTCTATCAGTGCAAGACTGGGGTTTACATGTTTTAAAAACATAGCTATATTTGTGAAAATTGATTACTCATCAGATTACATGTATGTTTGAAATATGTTGTGTTTAATAGAAACAGGATAATTATGACTTACATGGGTATGTATGGTTAGGGGGTGGGAAACTATTGCTTGAACAATTTCAATCTTAGATATGGTTTGCTTTTTATAACTTTACATTTAACTGACATGTTGGGGGCGTCCACATGGTTTCCGCTCTCTAAGTCAAAGAGTTTTCATCTGATCTTTACCAAACTTTGTGAAAATGTTTGTGGGCATAATATCTCGGCCAAGTTTGATAACCAGCCACATCCCTCAGGCACTTCTGAATTATGGCCCTTGAATTATCCAAAATTCGTCAAATTAACCGTGTCCGCTCTCTAAGTCACAGAGTTTTCATCCGATCTTTACCAAACTTTGTGAAAATGTTTGTGGACATAATATCTCGGCCATGTTCGATAACCAGCCACACCGCCCAAGGTACTTCGAAATTATGGCCCTTGAATTATCCAAAATTGGCCAAATTAGCTGTGTCCGCTCTCTAAGTCAAAGAGTTTTCATCCGATCTTCACCTAACTTGGTGAAAAATGTTTGGGCATAATATCTCGGCCAAGTTCGATAACCAGCCACATTGCCCCAGGCACTTTTGAATTATGGCCCTTGAATGATCCAAAATTGGCAAAATTAGCCTTGACCGCTCTCTAAGTCAAAGAGTTTTCATCCGATCTTCACCTAACTTAGTGAAAATGTTTATGTGCATAATATCTCGGCCAAGTTCGATAACCAGCCACATTGCCCCAGGCACTTCTGAACTATGGCCCTTGAATTATCCAAAATTGGCAAAATTAGCCTTGACCGCTCTCTAAGTCAAACAGTTTTCATCAGATCTTTACCAAACTTTGTGAAAATGTTTGTGGACATAATATCTTGGCCATGTTCGATAACCAGCCACACCGCCCAAGGTACTTCGAAATAATGGCCCTTGAATTATCCAAAATTGGCCAAATTAGCCTTGTCCGCTCTCTAAGTCAAAGAGTTTTCATCCGATCTTCACCTAACTTAGTGAAAATGTTTGTGGGCATAATATCTCGACCAAGTTCGATAACCAGCCACATTGCCCTAGGCACTTCTGAATTATGGCCCTTGAATGATCCAAAATTGGCAAAATTAGCCTTGACCGCTCTCTAAGTCAAACAGTTTTCATCCGATCTTTACCAAACTTTGTGAAAATGTTTGTGGACATAATATCTTGGCCATGTTCGATAACCAGCCACACCGCCCAAGGTACTTCGAAATAATGGCCCTTGAATTATCCAAAATTGGCCAAATTAGCCTTGTCCGCTCTCTAAGTCAAAGAGTTTTCATCCGATCTTCACCTAACTTAGTGAAAATGTTTGTGTGCATAATATCTCGGCCAAGTTCGATAACCAGCCACGCCGTCCAAGGTACTTCGAAATTATGGCCCTTGAATTATCCAAAATTGGCCAAATTAGCCTTGTCCGCTCTCTAAGTCAAACTGTTTTCATCTGATCTTCACCTAACTAGGTGAAAATGTTTGTGGGCATAATATCTCGGCCAAGTTCGATAACCAGTCATATCGCTCATGTCACCCAGGAGTTACCACCCTGTGATTTTAGAAATTTCCTAAAATTCGTCTTGTTTTAACTCTGAGCTCTGACTTATGACGGGCGTATTTTGTGACAGTTGGGCACTCTTGTTCTTACAACAGATTGACCTCATATTATCAAACTGATGTCACTGTCACAACTTGTAATAACATTACAATTGGAGAAAGAGAAGTACAAAGAATGTAACATTAATTCACAAAACAAAACTTGAAAGTTCAAACACAGTGCATTCTTTCCAGTCTGTCTTGTATAATCACAAATTGAATATCCATGAACTATTCCTTCCTAATGTTCACTGCTTTAGAGAAAACCCAAAGTGAGTCAAACTTAATGAAACCCATCAGTGTATAATGTCAGTCATGTTGGTTGATGGAATAGGTCTTACAACTTGTATGGAGGAAATGGAGTTTCTATATTTGATATTGCACATACAGCATACCAGGCTGTGTAAACTCATCTTCATATGAAGATGAAATTTTGAAAATTGCTCTATTCCTGAGAATGGTCATGTAAATATTGTGTGATAGAATGGATAAAATATCCTACTATTTAAATTGGTACAGTAAGATAATAATTGATATTGTGCATACAACAAGGCCAAATTCTTGAGTATAACATGACAGAAATTGACATGGACGTAGTGTATATAATATTGTTAGCATGGTCAAGGTCAAATTGGTTTAGACATACAATAATCCTCATACAGTTTGGCGCATTGATAAACAAAACACAAAAATGTATCAGATATTATGTCTGATTTTTAGAACATTGTATTTTTGTAGATAAAATAGTTCTTTGTAAGTATTGCTTTGGCTCAGAGGGAAAAATTAAATTTGAATTGGGAAAGTTCTTTGCAAGTATTGCTTTGGCTCAGAGGGAAAAATTAAATTTGAATTGGGAAAATATACTATTTTGGTGGGGGAATCAGGGGCTGATATTTGGCTCCAATAATGGAGAATAGAGGGTTCTGGTTAGTGTTATCATATAGAGCACTAAAGAATTATGTGGTGAAAGCTTTTTTCCTTCACTGTCAAAATGTGTATTGTGTTAACAGTTTGGTTTTTCAGAATCGTATTTATTTCTATAGGAATATTAAAATTAAAAGTTGATATCGGGCATACAACATACTTGACCAAGTATTATGTTTTCTGGGTCATACAAATATGGACATTGTATCAATGGCAATGGCTAAGTATTGGTTTTGATAAGCCCTTAAGTACATTATGGCAATTTAATCATTTGTCTTAATTTTAGGTAAAACGTTCCAGTAAAAGGTATATGGTAATTCATATGTGGAATATTTTTACCTTTGTGCCTTTAATATTACATAATGGGAACAGAATATAAGTGAAGATTTGATGTGCATGCAACATATCAGTGCAAGTGTTATGGATGTCATACTCAAGTAATCTCATTTACTGAAATATCTCTATTCGTTATTCATAGCAATATCTTGAGTAACTGTTTGAGTGGTTAAAATATACTGTTGTGTAGTATCTTGTACTTGGCATTCATTTATGAGGTCAAATGTTTGAGTCCAGAAACATGCTTAGTGGTTATCACAACTTAAATGTCACATTTAATGCTTTAACTGCAACAATGGGACCTTGTCCATACAGTATGCACAGCAATTATTGATTGGTACTGTCAGATGACATTAAGAACATAAAACAGCAGGTTCTAACATTGGTCATAACTGTTTTAAAAATGAACAACCCTATTAATTTTGCATAACATGCATTTATATGCAATGGTATAATGATGAAAAATTATACATTATAATCATTATATTCCTGTTTGGTAGGGTAAGTTGGTAGAGCACAGGACTAAGCATTCAAGTCTCAGGATAAGGGTATATTTTCCATTTTCACCTAAAATGAATCCTGTAAGTTAGTATTGATCTAGAACTATGACCCCTGTGTCAATATCAATCAGCTAACAATATTTGTACTTCCATGTCCAGAGTGTATGCACGGGCAGCTCTGGGATTCGGATTTGGGGAGAGTAAATTTTTGGTCAATTTTGGTTTTGTTCAAGCCTTATAAAACGACAATGACTGTTTTATTCTTTGTTTATAAACATCATCATTGAAGAATATATATGCTTCAATAAATCAAAATTGCTTATTTGAAAATCGCTTATTTAAAGATCTCTGTATATTTTCGTATTTATACTCATAGTTATTTGTAAGGTTGGGGAATTTTAGGGGGATGTCGGATGTGCCCCCTGGATCTGCAAGTGGTATGCACATCAGCATAAATGAATTACTGTTAGGAATTTATTGCTATTCTGTAGGTCACATTGATTTCTATGTCAGTTTGTCCTTTGAAAACAGGAATCTGTTAAGTAACAACACATTATTGCATCCTCCTTCCCTGACCATTTATCATGTTGCCATCAGCATAAATCTCTTATAACCACATTTACCAATCATTTCATCCATGTTCATTTCTTCATCATCATTCAACTTTTTATGTTTGTTAGTTCTTTTACCTCTCTATCATTTATTATTTGTTTATGTACCTTAAAATTACACTGTTTATATTTTCAGAGTGATGAAGACAGCTCTCCTCCCTCTAGAATGGGTTCAACGGAGTCTAACTAATACTTCATGTCATTGTCCGTTCTCATTTGATTTAGTATTTTGGTCCTATTGCTTGAGGTCATTAATACTATACCTCTAATACATGCTGGGAAGTTAGTGGTTCCTTGCAGAAGAACAACAGTGGTTAGTACTGGTAGGCAACCCAGAACTTGCATGGTCAACTGACTGCTGTATTATTGAATACTGTTACATGTTCTTACCTAAATGCAACCAGTCTTCCTTGCATTGTTACTTCTTTTGGTGGAATTATTTAGAATTTGGTGTGTATATATTTTCAGGTTTTGTGTGGATGAGAAGTTTTGATGTTCAATGGTTATCATCCAATCAGAATGAACTGGCTGCCGGAATGTTATTTTCCTGGAACTTGTGAGTTTGAAGTCATTACATTTTATTTAGAAATAATGATATAAAAATGCAATTGAAAAATAAAATATTACAGTTACCATGAATAGTACTACAATTGAAACTGTTAGTTTATTTTACCTGGTATAACAAATATGCAAGGTTAAGGCAGTTCTTCAATTTTGACACAACGATATTTTACGATATTAAAGTATGCTTTCTAAAATACACTGTGAAGAATCTGAAGGGAGTTGCGCCCCCTGCCTCCTGAGCAATATTGTGAGGGGGTGAAAGCGAAATCAATCTTGTATCTTACAATACAGAAAGACTGGTTTCGCTTTCAACCCTCAACATTTAGAGTTAGTATATATCTGTAGATAACTGTAGTGTTAGGATTGTGTACTATTGTATTGAGTTTTAAGAACTGTTGATTGGTTTATGATTTAGTTCTGTGGTATAGTTTTGATTTCTTTGTATTCTTAGTATTTGTTCTTTCTATTCGACTAGGCAGCGTCTTGTTCTTGACTGGGGACTTTTAAATGTTGGCCTTTGTGTAAAATAAATTTACACCTCTCTATAGAATGTCACAAAACTGTCCTTCTCAGGACAAAAACTGTCCTTTTTAGGACAACCTCTCAATTGACAAAAAAACTGTCCTTTTTAGGACAACTTCTCGATTGACAAAAAAACTGTCCTTTTTAGGACGACTTCTCGATTGACAAAAAAACTGTCCAAATGGTGTTTACTTAGACTGTTGTTTATTAAATGGGAGCTGAAATCAGATTGAATACACAATGTACATTGACAATGAGATCAATTTATTTTGAGCTGCCTGTCAGGATGGGAGGCAATGCTGTAATGTGGCTGAACATCTATTCATACCTAATTTCTCTGTTTGGATAGGTGAGTCCTTTATAGTATTTGTTCTTTCTATTCAAATAGGCAGCGTCTTGTTCTTGACTGGGGACTTTGAAATTTTGGCCTTTGTGTAAAATAAATTTACACCTCTCTTTAGAATGTCACAAAACTGTCCTTCTCAGGACAAAAACTTCTCGATTGACAAAAAAACTGTCCTTTTAGGACAACTTCTCGATTGACAAGAAACTGTCCAAATGGTGTTTACTTAGACTGTTGTTTATTAAATGGAAGCTGAAATCAGATTGAATACACAGTGTACATTGACAATGAGATCAATTTATTTTGAGCTGCCTGTCAGGATGTGAGGCAATGCTGTAATGTGGCTGAACATCTATTCAAACCTAATTTCTCTGTTTGGATAGGTGAGTCCTTTATAGTATTTGTTCTTTCTATTCGAATAGGCAGCGTCTTGTTCTTGACTGGGGACTTTCAAATTTTGGCCTATGTGTAAAATAAATTTACACCTATAGAATGTCACAAAACTGTCCTTCTCAGGACAAAAACTGTCCTTTAAGGACAACTTCTCGATTGACAAAAAAACTGTCCAAATGGTGTTTACTTAGACTGTTGTTTATTAAATGGGAGCTGAAATCAGATTGAATACACGATGTACATTGACAATGAGATAAATTTATTTTAAGCTGCCTGTCAGGATGTGAGGCAATGCTGTAATGTGGCTGAACATCTATTCAAACCTAATTTCTCTGTTTGGATAGGTGAGTCCTTTATAGTATTTGTTCTTTCTATTCGAATAGGCAGCGTCTTGTTCTTGACTGGGGACTTTGAAATTTTGGCCTTTGTGTAAAATAAATTTACACCTCTCTATAGAATGTCACAAAACTGTCCTTCTCAGGACAACTTCTCGATTGACAAAAAAACTGTCCAAATGGTGTTTACTTAGACTGTTGTTTATTAAATGGGAGCTGAAATCAGATTGAATACACAATGTACATTGACAATGTGATCAATTTATTTTGAGCTGCCTGTCAGGATGTGAGGCAATGCTGTAATGTGGCTGAACATCTATTCAAACCTAATTTCTCTGTTTGGATAGGTGAGTCCTTTATAGTATTTGTTCTTTCTATTCGAATAGGCAGCGTCTTGTTCTTGACTGGGGACTTTCAAATTTTGGCCTTTGTGTAAAATAAATTTACACCTCTCTCACAAAACTGTCATTCTCAGGACAAAAACTGTCCTTTTAAGGACAACTTCTCGATTGACAAAAAAACTGTAATTTTTAGGACAACTTCTCGATTGACAAAAAAACTGTCCTTTTTAGTTTGTAGTCATTACATTTTATTTAGAAATAATGATATAAAAATGTAATTGAAAAATAAAATATTACAGTTACCATGAATAGAACTACAATTGAAACTGTTAGTTTATTTTACCTGGTATAACAAATATGCAAGGTTAAGGCAGTTCTTCAATTTTGACACAATGATATTTTATAATATTATAGTATATATGCTTTCTAAAATACACTGAGAAGAATCTGAAGGGAGTTGCGCCCCCTGCCTCCTGAGCAATAATGTGAGTGGATGAAAGCGAAATCAATCTTGTATCTTACAATACAGAAAGACTGGTTTCGCTTTCACCCCTCAACATTTAGAGTTAGTATATCTGTAGATAACTGTAGTGTTAGGAATGTGTACTATTGTATTGAGTTTTAAGAACTGTTGATTGGTTTATGGTTTAGTTCTGTGGTATAGTTTTGATTTCTTTGTACATACTTAATGTTTCCATTTTAATGATTCTGAATGCTTTTCAACTGAATTGTCTGTCAGCTTGTAACCTATGGTCAATGTTTTGGTTTGTGTTGGTCATTGTCCCCTTTCTTAGCTACATTTAACATTGATCTTTGATCATTAGTGTATGCTCAGTTCTTGTTCTTTGACAAGATTAATTAAGAGATCTGTCTCAAAGTCTATCTCAGCATACATATAAAGAGAGAGTCTTAAATAGGATGAACTCTCAATATCTAGACTTTTCTTATTTATTGCCCCCTTTGATATACATGATTTACAATAATTTGATACAGGAACACCATTCTAGTATTTTTGCAAATTGTGCAAAATGATTGAAAATGGGTAAATGTTATGCACAGTGAAAAGCTTATTTATCAGAAACCAAACTTGTTATGTAAATTTGGCAGATATGTAGAAAGTATGTTCATGGTTTCAGTTTCCGCTTTACTGTTTAATCAATTTATTTAAACATTTTTTAGTTCAATTTATCTCAGAATTTTTGAATTTACCATAAAGTAGGTTAAGATACAAAACTTTGAGTTAGGTAATTATTTCTCTTGTGTAATTGTTTTGTTTAGGTGTCATTCAAGGGTATTCTGGATTTGCATCATATGGCAACGTTTCGGCCAGACCCTATTCCAAATTTCATTCTAAGTTGGTTAAATGAAGACATATTGAACATGGTAATGAGGTTTAAGGACCTTTTGGAATTCTGCACTTAATGCTTCAAAATTCAAGCAGCAAATAACCTCACTTAGGATTTCAATAATATTATAACTATTTCATTAACTTATTGTTGTATTAAAAATGTCAGTTATAAGGGTTAAGATAGGTTTAGGGTACTTTTCGGAACCTAATTTTACTCAAAATTGCATATTAAGGTTCATTTAAGGAAACATGTGGAAGCTATTTTGCATCAAAATTTCAATTTAAGTGCATGGTAGGTTTAGTGGATACGTTTGAAACTATTTAATACTAAAATTTCATATAAAGGTTTAGGTTAAGGAACTTTTCAGAACTTTTTTGCATCAAAATGTCATTAAAATTATTCCAAATACTTTATCTGCATATATCTTATTCTTGCATAAAGGAGCGGTTATGGTCTGAAGCTCATAACGGCCATAATTTATCCTTTCAACTATTCAATTTAAATAAGGTCATGTTCAATACAAACTCTGTTTCCCTTAGGAAAATTGAGGGGTGGAAGCAAAACTGTTCTATCTGCTTGTTTATAAATAGGCAGTTAGACAATTCTAATTTTACACTTTGATTTTAACCTCAGATTATGAATCAACAATCAACGACTCTTCAACTTTTCATTTACTTTTCTTAAATTATTCAAGGTTCAGGGTCTTAATGTTTTAGGGATTTAGGTTTACTTTAAGGTTGTGATTAAGGGTCATATGGTCATTTCCAGTATACAAGGTTAGGCAGAGGAGTCGTAAGTCCTCTAGCCTCATTTAGGAGTTTGTATTAATATTGCATTTTTGCTGTTAATTGATATCATGAACATACTTGTATTATTCTGATGAATGATCAGATTACAAATTTACTGATTATCTTTGGTATGGTGGTAATCCCATTTCCCATTACTTATACATTTAAACAAAGGTCAATACATATCCCCTTCCCTGTATGTGTGTATCTTTCTTGACAGGAGGTTTTTCTGTTGGCCTCTGTGTTATTTGTGAACAACATTTTTTTTGTTTATTGACACATCTTCTGTCCCGTAATCCCTTCCAGTGTGCTCTCCCTTTATCCCTTCTCCATTGTGTTTTTGTATATAAAATACAGATCTCACATATCCTTGCTGTATGAACATCTTTCTTTTTTGATGTGTTGTCTATTCAACTTGTGCACATGATTCACTTGTTTATGCTGATTCAGTTTCCTCCTGTGATAATGTTACATGGTTGTAACCCAATGGTCCACTCCATATATCTTTGGACAATGACCAATACATCCCTTCTGAAAATGCTTTGTCTATAAGTTCTCTTACCAAGATGGTTCCATGTGGCTGTCAGTGTTTTGGGTTTGGTTGTGAAGCTTGTAGTGTAGATATCGATATGTTAAGTTATCAGTAGTGTAGATATAAAAAAAAATGTATATAACTAATATATTAATCATTTAGATAAGAATATCATAAATATTACACCTATATATTATTTTTATTAATGTTATTCCTTATTTAGATTACGGAATGAAGCAGTCACTCACACAGTCTCTTGGTTTATATGTATTGCTTAAAACATGTTTTGGTTTATTTTGTCCATGTACTGCAACCACCTGAATATCAACAATGTGGGGTGTTTGGTGCGGAATGATGCACAAATTGTTTAGTTGTGAATCAGAGACCTAAGATAGCAGGTAAATTATTTTTTATCATATTTTCTACACTTACTTTTACTGTTGTACAATAATACTTGAAGTTGGCCAGAAAAAAAATCAGAACCTTGAGCAAATTGCAGTTTTCAAAGTGCTCAATGGTGAGCTATTTGGATTTTTGGCTGTCAGTCCATCTGTCATCTGCTATTTGATTGTTTACACTAAGCATCCACATTCCTTGAGCAATCCTAATCAAACATGGATACAATGTATATATGGGCATCAGTTCTTGGCCAGTTTCAATTAAGGATCAAATCAATATATGGCCCTTATATTACAAAAATGCCATAATTATACTACCATGTCTACACTCTAGCTCTTTCATTTCTCCACAAGTCCTAATCATATTTAAACAGAATGTGCATACCTGTAAGATCTATGGGTTTGATTTGAACCACATTGGACTTGCAGGTCTAGAGAGTTATCAAAATAGATTGCCATGTTTCATTATGTTTGCACTTTTAGTCTTGTTTACTCTCTAGAGACCACATTGTTTCAATTTTATGAAACTTGGGCAAAATGTATGTTTCTGTAACATCTAGGTCCTGTTCGAAACTGGGTCACATTGGGTGAAAAACTAGGTCAACATATCAAATCATAGTAAAACATAGGTCACATTTGCAACCTGGTTTTCAAGAAATTTGATGAAAATGTCTCTATGAAATCCTTGGGTGACATTCTTCTGAATTCCTGCAGTTCGTGTTATTTGTTAAAGACCATGACTGCCAGAGGGCATGGTCTCAGGTGAGCGATACAGGTCATCATGGCCCTCTTGTTATTTATGTTGAACTTCCTTATATTAGTTGTAGAAATGGGATTGAATAAAAAGACAACTGGCTATACCCCTTACATGTAAATGACTAAATTATTTCCCCCCTTGTCCACACTATAAATGCATTACTGTCAACCATATACAGACAAAGTTGTCCAAAGTCGGATCATTTAATTTGCTCTAGATGAATACTGATTGAATAATATTCATAGTGAAAAATGGCCAGTCAGCTGCATAAACATTATGACTGTGGTACTACAACTGAACCTTTCATTGATGGGTATAAACTAATTTAGAGGCCTTTATACGTGAACAATCTTGGTTTCAGCTTTTATTTATAATGCATAATTTTGCAACAATATTTCTGGGTTTCTTTCATTGATACACATTTTTTTGACTGAAAATCTTTCACAATTTTACAGGAATCATGAAAAACTTGATTATATAGTGGAGATTTGTGTGTTTCCTTGTAAGATCGAAAGTTATTTCACAGAGTGAGTAGCAGACAGAATATTTTCACCTGTGACATAGTCACAATAAAAATTTCAGTCAGACGTTCTCGAGGTGAAATCACTCAATCTTACACTGAAACAAACAAATGTTCTATTTATTTCATGTGTCATTTTGGTCTTTTTTATTTTTTACTTGTTAATGACTTCAAATTTACCTGTTTAATACCTCAGTATTTTACATGACGCCATTTATATGATGTCATTATCACTTTGATAATTTCACTGCTCACTAAAGTATTGTAAACATTACAGTAAAAACGCTTTACACATTTGGTGTAAAATGATGCATAATTAAAATAAGCAAGGGTCTGCCCTGCAACATTGAGCTGTGAGGATTTTAATGAAACTGATGACTGCAGATATGTAACAAAGATCCTCCTTTACTTTCAGGTCTCCATTCAATGATATGTTGGTGTATCTGCTAGTCATTGTTGAGAAAGGTTTTTATGGTGCTGAGATACTGACACACATCACATGGTAAGTTAGACTGTCAAAGAATCCATCATATAAACAGCAAATATTAATCAAAAGAGCTAACCCACCAGAATTGATGCTATTATCTTACATGGTTTGTAAAGATTAAAATGATATTCTGAGTATTTATTATAAATTATGACAGAAGTAAGAAATGACAAGGGAGGTAACAATCACTATACATTTTGCTACCAGTCCCTGTGTGTTAGTAATAAGGTTACCTTCAGAATGGTATGATATATATAATGTAAATACAAAATGGTGGGTTAGCTCTGTTAGTTAATATTAGTTGTAGAAATCCTGCTGATATTCAAATTGAGTGGTGAAAGTAAAGCTAGTCTATAAGACTCTATATGCATATACTGGGAAACCTCAATAAGACTACCATTGGTTCTTAAGAAATTTTATCAATGAGGTGGTCTGATTTTTGAGTTAAAATGTGGATGAAAAATATAAAATTGGTCCCTGAAAATATGGTAGCATTAATGAGGCGGTCTTACTTTTGTGGTGGTCTTACTTTTGAGGATTTACTGTAAATAGAGCAGCACATGAGCATCGCTGTATGATTTCCAACCTCTTTAAGTGACGTCGCCATGTACTGACGGTATGCAATATTTGCGCCATATGGCAATGAAAATGAAGTGACCCTAGAGAGTAAACATTGTTCCCTGTTTTCAAATAGTGACATCACGTATTGCGTTTTCTTGAATTGACGTCACTTACAGAAGAGGTTGTTAATCCAATAGCAGCGCTCGTATAGACTTTTCACTTCATCCCTCAAAATTGTGTCAAGAATTCTATTGATCTTTAAAATTTTGATTATGGCTTGTAGAAATAACTCTTTGCCGTACAAAGGCGCTTGGTAGTGGGCAACACCAAGCGTTAATTAAACCTAAGGTCTGTTTATTTTAAATGATAATACCTAAATTCCTGGATATCTTGGCATTAAATTTATTATAAAAATTGCAATAATAGGTTAAAATAACATATCGCTTGATACTAGATTAACATTATGTAGTTCAAAGCCTTTTCAACCGAATATACTGATAATCGATAAAGCATTCTTCAAAGAAAACTAAATACAGCATAGAACATATTCAATAAATATTTGGTAAAGCATAATTATACTGAACAAAAATATGTTTCAAAACATTCTATTTGAATGTAAACCAATAATTCGCCAATGGCTAATGATAATTGATATATTTGTTAATTATTAAAATAGAAATATTTGGAGACATAATACAATGTATATTAACATTCAGATATAAAACAGATTATACATGTACATTGTAGTTGTAAATCTGTAACAAAGCTGTATTGATGTTGGGCACATACCTTTAAGCATATGGATACCATTTCACCTTAATAAATAGAGGATATTTGTATGTTTGGGAGTAAGATCGAAAGTTATTGCACCAAGTAAGCAGCCGATGCAATATTTTCAGGAGTGGAGTAGGTGAAATATTTTCCATCTTGCACCGAAACATACATTAATTCTATTTAATTCATGCTTCATTTTGGTATCTTGTGGAATTTAATTATGCCATACCTCAATATTTGATTTGACTTTATTTGCCATTGCACGCACTTTGGCAATCAAGTAGCTAGTTCTTTTTCCATAAAAATGTGAACTCCTTACTTAATTTAATTGTGCTAAACATCATAAACTTTGCTATAGGTCTTAACCATTCTAAAAATCTTAAACTCTGATATAGGTCTTAACTGTGCTAATCATCTTAAACTCTGATATGGGTCTTAACTGTGCTAAACATCATAAACTCTGCAATGGGTCTTAACTGTGCTAAACATCATAAACTCTGATATGGGTCTTAACTGTGCTAAACATCATAAACTCTGCTATGGGTCTTAACTGTGCTAAACATCATAAACTCTGATATAGTTCTTAACTGTGCTAAACATCATAAACTCTGCTATGGGTCTTAACTGTACCTAACATCTTAAACTCTGCTATATTTCTTAACTGTGTTAAACATCATAAACTGCTATGGATCTTAACGCTGCTAAACATCATAAACTCTGCTATGGGTCTTAACGCTGCTTAATATTATAACCTCTGCTAAATGTCTTAACTGTGCTAAACATCATAAACTCAGCTATAGGTGTAAATCGTGCAAAACATCATAAACACTGCTATAGGTCTTAACTGTGCTAAACATCATAAATTCTGCTATAGGTCTTAACTGTGCTAAACATCATAAACTCTGCTATGGGTCTGAACTGTGCTAAACATAATAAACTCTGCTATAGGTCTTAACAATGCTAGACATCATAAACTCTGCTATAGGTTTTAACACTGATTAACATAATAAACTCTGCTATAGGTCTAACCATCTTGAACATCATAAACTCTGTTATAGGTCTATAAATGCAACTAAACATCGTAAAAGCTGCTATATGTTTTAACTGGGCTAAATATCACCACTATGTCAGTGCAGGGTTTGATCACAACCTTCACAATCCCTGTATTTGATATGAGTACTGGTTTGTTACCCAGGAAACGGTCATCAAGAGTGAATAGTTTGATAGTTGTTAGAACTTGTTTCACTACTAATGTAAAATAAGTAAGTTTAAAGTAAACTTAAGCTGGGAAGTCGCCATATGAACATACCTGTGTCCTTGCAACTTAAAACCCTAATAATAACACCAAATTCATACAAAACGGCTTGTAATGGTATAAAGCCGATGGAGGCTAAGCATAGTGTAACATGTCTTTAACTCTCAGACCAGGGACCTTTTTTCACAAACAATTTAAGACTGAACTTCAGACTTAGTCTTTAAAATCTTAAATGTTCTTTTTGCTCCTATGTTGATATAGCATTGTAACTTTTTATAAAACTTGGCAAAAGTGTAGAGTTGATAACAACAATTATTCCAACAAAATTCAAATTGTTTAGATTTATTGAAAAGGAAAGCCTGGTTAATTTAAGTTTCAGTCTTCACTTGTTTGTGAATAATGCCCCAGGTTGAGTGAATTAAATTAAAACACTGAGTCATGACAGTGTCATTTTCTTATTTTATTCTCATGAGCAGTCGATTATAATGATAAAGTTTTAATTAATAATTTTACATGTAAATGTTGCATTAAATAATGATACATGTTGCAAAAATTACTAATTTTAGCGCAATATAAGTCCAACTCCAGTTAGATCAGTATTGCGCTAAAGGATAATAGCGTTCTGTGATAGACAGATACGTTTCTGATCAATAAAAGGGGTTAAAATAGGGTCTATTATCCCAAATATGCATTATATCTATACGTAGTTCTTCTGATTATGCACTTATTCATGCCCATAGTAAAAAACTTTAACAAACGAATGACAATTCATGGCTTAAATCTGAAAGAGTTCTAAGCAGAAATTTTAGCAGAAAACTTACAAAGCTATGATACAATTATCATTATTTTCAATATTTTCATTATAATTTTCATCCTAAAGTTTTACATTATATTTTCTATCCTGGTAAATAAATGCTTGCAATATTTGGACTTTCTTACATATTGGATACAAGATTTTAATTGAAAGAAGAAACAACTTTCATTCTCCAAATAGGGACCCTTGAAAACTGGTCTTCTTATTGAGGTGGACTTCATATGGAGGTTGAATAAAGAGCAAAACCGTGAAAATGGACTTGAAAAATGTGTTCTTAATTTTGAGGCGGTTTAATTTAAGTGAGGTTTTACTGTATATGATTTAAGAAATCATACTTTAATGATATGAAATATATATAAGTATTCCAAAAAAATTACAAATACATTTCTCCAAAAACTAATGATGTAAGACAAAATTGGCATTCAGGTCAGAATAAGGTTTTGCAATAGTTTTTATAGACTTCTTTTCAAGATGTCAATCAAAATTTGGAAAAAAATGAAACTATGAAAACAAGAAATATCTTTAAAAGATGAACGGGGCAAATTGAAATAAACAGAGATGTTGTAGTTTTATAGGTTAATGTTTGGAGTTATTGCACAAACACTTGTTCATAGAATCAATAAATAAAGACAACGAAATATTAAAATTCTGCTTTCGTTCATTGGTTTATTAACTTACATAAATATTTTCACTAATAATAATATGCATGGTAGAAATAGTTTGTTTCATGCTCAATAAAATTTAATAATGCGCATAATGTACACAAAACACAGGACTATTGTGCCTTTGTCCAATGACATTTCAGAGATTTCCATAAAAGCACTACTTATGTAATTATTAAAATAAAATATTCATTGATATACTTACGCGTTTTATCTCAAGTCTAAATTAAAGATAAGTAACCTAAGACCTCACAATTCTTTGCTCCCCTTCATGTTTGCCCTTGCACCTTCTCAGTCCCTAATGTTGTTTTGTACTCTACCAAGATCGTTCAAATCAATTCCCTTGGGTCAATATTGGCCCCGCCTCGGGAGTCGCAGCTGTGTTTTACATAGACTTAGAGTTAGATAGGAAATGTCTTTGAAAATCCTTTTGTCCAGAACCAGAAGACCCAGTGATTTGATATGTAGCATTGTCTAATGGTCCCCTACCAAGATTGTTCAAGTTATGTCCCTTGGAGCAATATTGGCCCACCCCAGGGGTCACAAATTTTACATAGACTTAGATAGGGAATATCTTTGAAAGTCTTCTTGTCCATAACCAGAAGACCCAGAGTTTTGATATTTGGTATGTAGCATTATCTTGTTGTCCCCTACCATGATTATTCCAATCATGCCCCTGGGGTCAAATTGGTCCTGCCCTGGGGGTCACATGTTTTCTACAGACTTATATAGGGCTATTTTTAAAAATGTTCTTCTCCAAAACCGCACAGCCCAGGGTTTTAATGATTGGTATGTAGCTTTGTTTAGTGGTCTCTATTAACCAAGATTGTTCAAGTTATGCCTCTGGTGTTCAAAACCCCCCAGGGGGCAGGCATGTTTTCTATAGAGTTATTTAGGAACAACTTCAAAAAATGCTTATCAAAAGTCCATGTGCACAATGTAGCCAGTAGAGTGTCAGGCCATCGTGGGTCTCTTGTTTTGATTATTGTAGTATTGTTTTTATTTTGATGTATAAAGTACATAAACTGCAATAAATTCATCTATAAAATAAATGAAAGCCTAGATACTGTCCATATGGATGTGTAGCGCAATCATAGATGTATAAGTCAGCATCCAAACCATAATTTATTTATTGAGCAGACAAATTCATTCAGTGATGCATAAGTCAATCAAATCTAAAATTATAAATGTTGATGCATATTTTGGAAAGCCGATCTTTTTTATTTAACTGGACACAGATATGTTCAAAATCTGCAAGTTGTAAAATGGACAGTGCCGAAAATATCCAGCGATGATATAATAGTTTAGAATGATACATCTTTAGTTAATTGCAAATTAATTAACTTTGTGTCCAGTCTGTATTATGTCAACTAGTGATGGCGCGATTATCGAAAATAATTGAAAAGTAGTCCCTGGACATCAGATGTCGGCGACAATCGTTTATGAACTATAAAAATTTATGATAATGGGACATTTTAACTGAAGTGTTATTTTAATAAGACATTCAAATTTTACATTCATTTATATAGAAAGATTTCCAATGTATTCAGTCAAATACAAATATATACAAAGTAAACATACAAAAATAATAATATAAGAGTAATGTCAAGCCCCATTGATGTTAAATATGGTAAAAAGAGATAAATAAAGTTGTACAAATGGAATTAACTGTCAGCACTTAATACTTACACTAAAAAACTAAATATGGATCGATTATTTCTAATTCGATTATCGATTATGAGTTTTCAATCACTGATGTCTACTGTAATTGAACAAATTCTGTTGGAGAGGTCTGCATGCCAAAATTGAGCTAGAAGGATATTTTTAGTTTATTATTTACTGAAGATTGTGTAACAATTTTATTCTTTAATTTCAGGTCTGCATTCATTAATTGTTGGTGTATCTGCTTGTCATTGTTGAGAAACATGTCAGGTGCAGAGATCCTGGGTTACATTTCATGGTGAGTTAATAAAACGGTCACAGAATTCTACATAATTATAAACAACAAGTACTGATGAAAGAGCTAACCCTCCAGCATTGATACTGATGTCTTATATAGTTTGTAAAGATTAAAATGATATTTAGAGTACTTTCTATGAAATCATAACAGAATTGACCAATAATATCTGTGGTAACATTTTTTTTCATTTGCTGCCTGTCCTTCAGAGATGTGCTTAAGTTTCAGTATGATATGATACAATAACATGGAGATAATGTCAAAACATGTGATAGGTTAGCTCTGTTAGTCAGGGTTTATTGTGGTGACTGCTGATAGATAAATTGAGGGATGGAAGCAATACTCAGTCTATAACATTCTATATTGCATATAGATGTAGCAGCAGACAGACTTTTTTACTTTCACCCCTCAAAATATTGTAATGAATCCAACTGAATAAATAAGGCACTTGGCTATTGGCAACACCAAATACTAACTTAACTTAAAATCTAAATGTAAGGTTAAAATCCTAATTTAATTTGAGCTTAGTTCATTTCGATAACATCAATGTGATTAGGTGCTTGAAAATTATTTTGTCTCCAGCGAGTACTTATAACAATACATATTGAGGGACATTATGGGGAAAATAATACAGGCAATATACGCGCGAGTGAAATAAAAGAAATTTGATCTAAAGAAAGTATTTCTGTAATATTTGGAAAGGAAAACATTTTAATTATTGATCTTCTATTCATGACTAAATCAGAGTAAATATTTTATAATACAAAATAATAAATATGTGTAATTATTAGATCTAGACTAGACCTATGCAGATTTGAAATTCAAAGCTAAAACTTAAAACCTTGCTCGTTGTACACTTCTACTGAAAATTTGGATTTGCAGTATTATAAATTCATTATACAGGTTGTTGACAGGGTATTTGGGGGAATATAACCTGTCTGTGATTCATATAACCCTTGGCTTTGAACACCTAGGGTTATATGGCACACAGACAGGTTATATACAAGCAAATTGCATAATGTTCAAAAATCTCGAAGTGCATCATAAACTATTGAAATATCATGGATTACTGACTTTAAGTCAAAACTGCAATAAAACAACAAATAAATGAAAGTCATCCATAATTAAATAATTATTAATGAAAGAAATTAATCAATACATGAATACTTGATGATGCATGAGAGTCACTATGTAATTAATACTTTATACATTATCATTTGAAATATGTAATACACCAGATCAAGTTTTGGAGTAAAATTATTTTTGTATTGAAAAACTATGGTGGCATATTTCTGCCATCAGTTAACTACTTAATTAACTAGATAATTATGTAGTCAACTAGATACTTATTGCGTTAACTTCATAAAAGTTACTTAAAAATTATGTAGCTAACTTAATTAACTAGACTTTGCTAAAATATATTGCCTGTACTGGGTTAAACGGAGTAAGTGGTGGCAGTTGTGACCACTATCAGACAATTTTTCGTGTTAAGATATTTATCTGGTATGAAAATTTATCACGATACTTATCTAGTTAACCACATAATTATTTAGTTAATTAAGTACTTATCTAGTTAACCACATAATTATTTAGTTAATTAAGTAGTTATCTATTGTTACTTCAAGGCAATAACCAGATAATTATCTAGTTGATTAAGTAGTTTACTGGTGGCAGAAATATGCCACCATAAAAAAACAGATAAACTGATCAGATGTTGATAACATTTAGGGATTGAAAGCTATTTAAGTTCATTAGAAATTTCACATGTACTTTAACATTTCTTTACTACAATCCCAGCTGCACTAATAATACATTTTCTATAAATCATTGTCCTATACTCCAGCAATTGTCAAATATAGACATTATATAATATGCAAAATGGATATTCATATATACTTGTCTATTGAACAATAATTGTCGTATGGGATTTCAGGTAAGAAGTCGATAATGCGCTTTATCTTGTTTATTCTTTAAGCATTAAGCTTAAATAGTAAGAGATTCTCTGAAATCAACAATTAGCAAAAGTTATAAGTACTCCGATAACATGTTTAGGATATTGCAATTAAATATGAATATATCAAATAGAAATATAAGACACAGAAAGATCAATCTGTCTGTAATGTTCCTACTAATTTTAAGCGCAAAATATAGTAAATTAATTGAAATCAAGCCAATTATTACCACCACACAGAAATGAAAAGTCACATATTAACTCAATCGGTCATTATTGTGTGAGCATTTGACTGGGTAATGTTTGCCAGTCAAAATCTTAATTTTTTTGTCCATGATGAGTTACCTCACCGCAGAACAGGCCCCAGGCGATATTGTCAGAAGTGTAAAATATTTCCCAGAATAATATCTATTTGTAAATTCATTATGTCCAGGCAAAAGGCGGTCACAATCGTTAATGACCAATTCAATTAATCTGAGATTTTTTATTTCTGTGCGGTGTTATGTAATTGGCTTGATTTCAATCAATCGGCTGTATTTTGTGCTGATAATTAGTAGAAACATTACAGATAATAATATTGGTCTTTCTGTGTGTGAAATCTGTATTGGATATATTCATATTTAATTACAATATCCTAAATATGAAATCGGAGTACTTATAACTTTTGCTAAGTGTAATTCTATGAAATTGTAACTAATAATAGATGGATCTGGATTTACACACAAACCGCATTCTTGTAGTTACTATATTGTATATTATTAAGATGACTTATATGAAACTTTAATGTAATATATGATATAAATAACACTGTTAACAGTAACTAAAAATGTTGCACCCACTATGGTGCATCATTCAAAATCACTAAAGCAATTTAATAAATTCAAGCTCAGCATTTAAACAACAACATATGAGTAACGCTGTACAATTTCAAACCTCTTCTATAAGTGACGTCATTTTCAGAAAACGTCACATGTGACATCACCTTATACTGACAGTAAGCAATATTTGCCCCATATGGAACTATAATGAAAATGAAGTGACCATATGGAGTAAACATTGTTTCCTGCTCACAAATAGTGACATCACTTGTGACGTCACTTACAGAAGAGGTTGGAAATCGTATAGGGGGCTCATATATAAAGTGACATCAATGTCTGTTAATCATCAAACAACAATAAAAAAAGACGCAAGGCGACGTCCTATGGTGGCGCGCCATTAAAGTCAATGACTGGCATTAACAATTGAGCGCTGCTGTGGGATTTACAACCTCTTCTGTAAGTGACGTCTTTTCAAGAAAACGCAACATGTGACTCCATATGGTCACTTCGTTTTCATTATAGTTCAATATGGGGCAAATATTGCTTACTGTCAGTACATGGTGTTGTCACATGTGACGTTATCTGGAAATGACGTCCCTTAAAGAAGAGGTTGGAAATCGTACAGCGGCGCTCAATTGTTATTTGTCAGATATAAAATGAACAATATGCTGATTTATTGATTTAAATCTTAATGATGTAAAGTATTAAAACAATAAGCGATGTCAGTTAAACTTTCAAATTTGGTTGACCTCTTCTACCACTCATAGTGTAGGTTGCAGTGACTGCAAGGTCAAGACACCACTTGATGTAATAGGCGTGTCACGATATACTGCTATATCTGTATACATTGTATTGCAATAAGCAGCCAAACTGAATTGTACCATGATATGTAATAAACGTACCAGTGGCGTATGAAATTTGCTTTTTTGCTTTCAGTCAGATACTACTGGCTAAATACTTTTAAGTATTGAAAATCTAATAAATTGTTTGTATTAGTAATAACCTGAAATAAGAGTGATACACTACTGTTAAGTTTCTAGTCATCATGAAAAACTCCTATTTAATCAAAAATTTAAATGATATTTATAATTGTTTTGTTCTGGTTTATGCATATTTATTTTTGAATTTATTTAATGCATTTGACGAGCTTGAAGTTGAATAAAATTGTTAAAGTAAGAAAAAAATCTACAATCATAGATGAGGTTAATGAAACAATATATCATGGTACATATTGCAATGCACTGCTAATGTATTGCAATATATCATGGTACACTATAGACGTAACATGACACCCCTATAAAAAGTTTTATATGAAGTGGTTCAGTAAAGTTTCAAATTTCAAGTTTTTTTAGTTGACACAAACTTATTTATCTGTGATTTCTTTTTCAGGATCAAAAGACAATGATGATCCATGTAGTGTTACACAAAGCCATGTATGTGTACTTGGTTGTGTTGTTGCTGCATGTTGATTTACTGAATAAGGTAATATAAAATATTGAACATAATGTCAAATAATTGATTAAAGGGAGACAACTTGCATTCTGTTCAAGATCATTCATGAACATTTTCCAACATTAGACATCACTTCAAAGAAAACAGGCTTTCTAAGGTCAAATACTTGTACTTTTTTTACCAAAAACGAATATTTTATTACGAGTTGGAAGTTAAATGGGTAGTTTATTGCAAATTATGACAAATTCAGCAAAATAAAAAATATTTTCATTGACAAGAATATCATTCCATACTAAATTCCTGACAAAAGTTATGTTAAATACATTAATTTACATACAATTTGTAATGCCACTTTAATAATATCACAGTATGTTAAATTAACTTCATGATGTTGTCAGAATAAAACATGGGCAGTAGAATATACCAAATACTAAGCAAAAGCCTTATGAAATGTAGAGCAAACTATTCCTTTTGAATCATTAATACTTACTGGTATACTTTCCATAGTCAGTCAGTGGGTCAGTCGGTCAATAAAACTTCAGAACATTGAATAATTGTGAAGTGAATTAATAAATGAAAGAATTGTATTCTGAACATCAAAAGTTTGAAATACTTGGGTTGGTATTTAAGTCTGCCAGTATTTCACAAAATTGTGGAATTATAACTGGTTTTGGTTTTTGTAGCCAAATGAAGACATACCATCAAAGAATAAATATCATATTTTTCTTTCATTTGATGCATTCAGGTGAAAACTATCACACCTCACGTATTAAGCACATCTTAATCTGAAGAATATAGGCCAGTGAAAATAAAAAAAATGGGGAAAGAAATAGTAGAAAATGTTATAGAACAAAATGTGGATTTCTGTGCAGATGTATGTCCCTTCATGAATTGGATTTTTTAATCAGTTACCGAATGAATCATAATTAAGTTTAGCATTATTAAAATATTTTGGACTATCAAACTATTTTACAAAACCTTTGGCATTCAATATGCATGTTCTTGAAAACCAAAATCCAAACTAAGACATTGCACATATTTAATAATATAATATCACAAAGCGAACAAACACTTTGAAGTTGAATAAATTTATTTTATATTTAAAAACATATATTCAGATTCCACATTTTAATAATTTCACAATAATAAATAATATCAACATACATTTAACACTTTATGTCTAGTAGAGTTTCAATTGAATAATTTTATAAAATTAAATGCACATTGTAACAAAAATATAATATCATGGCATTGTGATAAAATTAATTGTTCATACAAAAATATTGATGAATACAATTATTAGTAAATTATTAAATTTCCTGATATTTTAAACTTCGTATTTTAGTATATTTGAGTATTCTCGAGAAATCAGGGTCGGGAGTATCAAATTTGTGACAAATAATAGTGAAATATTTCAAATGAACTCCTTTGTCTGAGGTTATAATTCTTGAGATTGATTTCAAATCTTGTTTTGTGTGTTTCCTTAGATTAATTCTGTTGTTTTATAATTGATCATGCAGTAATTGCCATATAAAATAACCTAAAAAGTTACTGAAACATTTAACAAAATATCTATCAGTATTTGACAAAATAAGTTGTGACTTAAAGAAGCTTTGAGTACAGCAACTGATCTCAAGTTTATAATCTCTGGCCATGGGCATTGATGGATTGCAGATTCACACTAAAATTAAAGCAAAAGCTAAAAATACAGAAATAAGTTTATTATCAGAATTGTTTCTTGTATTAAATGATGGGGAAAAATAATAATAGAGAAAATTAACACAAAATTTGATAAACTCTTTGCCACTGAGATTACAGTAAAAAATAACTGGGGCTTAATTAACCAAAATATTGACTGACTTACTTTAAAAAGTAAATACATGTAGTAGAATAATTAGGGATGGGAATAATCAGTTATTTTGTAAACCAGTTAACCGGAAAATCCTCCGAACAGTTTATCGAACGAGAATACAAACATTTATTGCACTAGTAGATTAACACACAGTTGGTACATATACTGACATTTGCAATTTCGCGTAATCATGTAGTCATTCTTGATGAGTTCTTTTGTAAATGTCCTTTGAGTTCAGTCTATGTAGACACTAATGCCATTGACATGGTCAGAGGTAATGTACAATGTATATTGATGATTTGCCATCACTTTTATAACTTAAATTATTAACATACAATGTATTCTCTATAAAATAGTTATAGTAAAATAGTAGCTGAAAATTATCTCAAGATGTCACACACACCGTATATACCATGTACTGAACTAACGACAACCATATCAGCGTCATTTGAATAACCGTTTTTGAGGTTTCTTCGGTGGCATAAGTGGGTATGGTTGCAGTTTCTTCAGTGCTAGGTGCTGACGTCATAGGGGTCATAGGTTTGAACCCCTTTGAGTTCACTAATGAATTTCCAAAATTTATTTGAAAGATATTCATTAAAGTCAAGTCTGTCAGTTAGAAATTTAAGTAGCTAAATATTATCACCAAACTATAGTTGTTTTGATGAAAAATGTTGGAATTTGACTTGAATGATAATTGTACTAGGTTGTTTCTTGCATTTTAATAAGCAGACATATTTTCCCATCATGCCTTAGCATCAACAATGACTTGGCTCATTTTGCTTTTCTCATGATACTTATACACTTAGCAATTAAATACAGCTATAGTAATTTACAGTCGGACCTCATTTATTCAAATTCATCGGGTTCAAAACTTTAAGTAATACTTGGTTTCAAATAGCCCATTTCAATTTGACGTGCATAAGAAGATACATTAGGACCTGATATTTATTTCCGATTATACCTAGTATTTGGACAGAAGATTGTCAAATAAACAAGGTCCTAACCCTACCCACTTTGTTATTTGAGGATATTTTCGATATAGCTGTGTTAATTGTGACAAAATTGAGACATGAAAGTGGACTAATTTTGATAAAAAAGTTTTAAGAACATATTTTTTTATATTTCAGGAATGGAATGAATCTCATCAAACAACTTCATCAAATTGGTGCATTTGTCCCGTCAATGAATGGTTGTCCAGAATGAATGGTTGTCCAGAATGAATGGTTTATTTTTGAACGTTATTAAATTACAAAAAGTGACATATTAGACATGAATGTTATGTTTCAACATGGACCAGAAGACTTTTGTGTTAGAAAATAGACAATTTATGTACTTTCCATTGTGAAATCTTGTATATTATGTTTGTTTTGTCCATAAAGGACCATGGTCCGTAGAAGTGACCAGATATAATTTGTTGCATCTTGTTGGTCTTACTTATTGCTATCTACTTACTATAACCACCCACTGACATCCATGACTGATCTATTCTCTTAACTGCTCCACCATCTTTGGGTTTTAGTTCACATTTTTGATAGATCAAATACAAACCATTAATTGGTTTTCTTCATCATAAGATGAAGAGTTTTTACCGATCACATGGCTTATTCTATGATTGAAAGTATTGACCCACAGTTGATGACAGCAGTAAAGTATGATAGTCAGTTGCAAGTTACAAAAGACTACCAAGGCCTGCCATTGATTAAATGAAGCAGCCATTGGATAATACATGGGATTGTCAAGTATTGGTGGCCAAGTAGGGCTAGACTTATGTCCCCAGTTGTCAAAGGGGCTAACTCGCCTATGAAGTTCTGCCACATTTTAAGCAGTGTAGAAGGGAGGCTACACTTGTTTCGAATGGTCGCCTAAAAGGTACAGTTATGCCCCCTGCTTAAAATGGCCGCAATTATGAATGAGAATAATCTCCCTTTATTACAAAATGGATTGAATTTTAGACATGATTTATGTCCCCTGATGTCAAAATGGCTGCCTTTTCGCGGAATATCAACCATTTTGAAATCGGGGGAAGTAATCCGTGCTGTAAATTTCCACCATTATGAAAGAAGGGAGGCTACTCTTGTTTCGAATGGTCGCCAAGCAAGGTAGAGTTATGCATCCTGCTTAAAAATGGCCGCCATTATGAATGAGAGTAATGTCCCTTTATTACAAAATGGATGCAATTTTAGACATGATTTATGTCCCCTGATGTCAAAATGGCTGCCATTTTCGCGGAATATCAACCATTTTGAAATCAGGGGAGGTAATCCGTGCTGTTAATTTCCACCATTATGAAAGAAGGGAGGCTACTCTTGTTTCAAATGGTCGAGAGTTATGCATCCGCCTTAAAAATGGCCGCTATTATGAATGAGAGTAATGTCCCTTTATTACAAAATGGATGCAATTTTAGACATGATTTATGTCCCCTGATGTCAAAATGGCTGCCATTTTCGCGGAATATCAACCATTTTGAAATCAGGGGAGGTAATCCGTGCTGTAAATTTCCACCATTATGAAAGAAGGGAGGCTACTCTTGTTTCAAATGGTCGAGAGTTATGCATCCGGCTTAAAAATGGCCGCTATTATGAATGAGAGTAATGTCCCTTTATTACAAAATGGATGCAATTTTAGACGATTTATGTCCCCTGATGTCAAAATGGCTGCCATTTTCGCGGCATATCAACCATTTTGAAATCGGGGGAAGTAATCCGTGCTGAAAATTTCCACCATTTTGAAAGAAGGGAGGCTACTCTTGTTTCGAATGGTCGCCAAGCAAGGTAGAGTTATGCATCCTGCTTAAAAATGGCCGCTATAATGAATGAGAGTAATGCCCCTTTATTACAAAATGGATGCAATTTTAGACATGATTTATGTCCCTTGATGTCAAAATGGCTGCCATTTTCGCGGAATATCAACCATTTTGAAATCAGGGGAGGTAATCCATGCTGTAAATTTCCGCCATTTTGAAAGAAGGGAGGCTACTCTTGTTTTGAATGGTCGCCGAAAAGGTACAGTTATGCCCCTTGCTTAAAATGGCCGCTAGAATGAATGAGAGTAATGTCCCTTTATTACAAAATGGATGCAATTTTAGACATGATTTATGTCCTCTGATGTCAAAATGGCTGCCGAATATCAACCATTTTGAAATCAGGGGAAGTAATCCGTGCTGTAAATTTCCGCCATTTTGAAAGAAGGGAGGCTACTCTTGTTTCGAATGGTCGTCAAGCAAGGTAGATTTATGCCCCCTGCTCAGAAATGGCCGCTATTATGAATGAGAGTAATGCCCCTTTATTGCAAAATGGATGCAATTTTAGACATGATTTATGTCCCCTGATGTCAAAATGGCTGCCATTTTCGCGGAATATCAACCATTTTGAAATCAGGGGAAGTAATCAGTGCTGTAAATTTCCACCATTTTGAAAGTTGGGAGGCTACTCTTGTTTTGAATGGTCGCCTAAAAGGTACAGTTATGCCCCCTGCTTAAAATGGCCGCTATAATGAATGAGAGTAATGTCCCTTTATTACAAAATGGATGCAATTTTAGACATGATTTATGTCCCTTGATGTCAAAATGGCTGCCATTTTCGCGGAATATCAACCATTTTGAAATCAGGGGAGGTAATCCGTGCTGTAAATTTCCACCATTTTGAAAGAAGGGAGGCTACTCTTGTTTCTAATGGTCGCCAAGCAAGGTGAGTTATGCATCCTGCTTAAAAATGGCCGCTATTATGAATGAGAGTAATGTCCCTTTATTACAAAATGGATGCAATTTTAGACATGATTTATGTCCCCTGATGTCAAAATGGAATATCAACCATTTTGCAATCAGGGGAGTTAATTCGTGCTGTAAATTTCCACCATTTTGAAAGAAGGGAGGCAACTCTTAATTTTTTAATGGTCGCCAAGCAAGGTGAGTTATGCATCCTGCTTAAAAATGGCCGCTATTATGAATGAGAGTAATGTCCCTTTATTACAAAATGGATGTAATTTAAGACATGATTTATGTCCCCTGATGTCAAAATGGCTGCCTAATATCCACCATTTTGAAATCGGGGAAGTAATCCGTGCTGTAAATTCCACCATTTTGAAAGAAGGGAGGCTACTCTTGTTTTGAATGGTCGCCGAAAAGGTACAGTTATGCCCCCTGCTTAAAATGGCCGCTATATTGAATGAGAGTAATGTCCCTTTATTACAAAATGGATGCAATTTTAGACATGATTTATGTCCCCTGATGTCAAAATGGCTGCCATTTTCGCGGAATATCAACCATTTTGAAATCAGGGGAGGTAATCCGTGCTGTAAATTTCCACCATTATGAAAGAAGGGAGGCTACTCTTGTTTCAAATGGTCGAGAGTTATGCATCCGGCTTAAAAATGGCCGCTATTATGAATGAGAGTAATGTCCCTTTATTACAAAATGGATGCAATTTTAGACGATTTATGTCCCCTGATGTCAAAATGGCTGCCATTTTCGCGGCATATCAACCATTTTGAAATCGGGGGAAGTAATCCGTGCTGAAAATTTCCACCATTTTGAAAGAAGGGAGGCTACTCTTGTTTCGAATGGTCGCCAAGCAAGGTAGAGTTATGCATCCTGCTTAAAAATGGCCGCTATAATGAATGAGAGTAATGCCCCTTTATTACAAAATGGATGCAATTTTAGACATGATTTATGTCCCTTGATGTCAAAATGGCTGCCATTTTCGCGGAATATCAACCATTTTGAAATCAGGGGAGGTAATCCATGCTGTAAATTTCCGCCATTTTGAAAGAAGGGAGGCTACTCTTGTTTTGAATGGTCGCCGAAAAGGTACAGTTATGCCCCTTGCTTAAAATGGCCGCTAGAATGAATGAGAGTAATGTCCCTTTATTACAAAATGGATGCAATTTTAGACATGATTTATGTCCTCTGATGTCAAAATGGCTGCCGAATATCAACCATTTTGAAATCAGGGGAAGTAATCCGTGCTGTAAATTTCCGCCATTTTGAAAGAAGGGAGGCTACTCTTGTTTCGAATGGTCGTCAAGCAAGGTAGATTTATGCCCCCTGCTCAGAAATGGCCGCTATTATGAATGAGAGTAATGCCCCTTTATTGCAAAATGGATGCAATTTTAGACATGATTTATGTCCCCTGATGTCAAAATGGCTGCCATTTTCGCGGAATATCAACCATTTTGAAATCAGGGGAAGTAATCAGTGCTGTAAATTTCCACCATTTTGAAAGTTGGGAGGCTACTCTTGTTTTGAATGGTCGCCTAAAAGGTACAGTTATGCCCCCTGCTTAAAATGGCCGCTATAATGAATGAGAGTAATGTCCCTTTATTACAAAATGGATGCAATTTTAGACATGATTTATGTCCCTTGATGTCAAAATGGCTGCTATTTTCGCGGAATATCAACCATTTTGAAATCAGGGGAGGTAATCCGTGCTGTAAATTTCCACCATTTTGAAAGAAGGGAGGCTACTCTTGTTTCTAATGGTCGCCAAGCAAGGTGAGTTATGCATCCTGCTTAAAAATGGCCGCTATTATGAATGAGAGTAATGTCCCTTTATTACAAAATGGATGCAATTTTAGACATGATTTATGTCCCCTGATGTCAAAATGGAATATCAACCATTTTGCAATCAGGGGAGTTAATTCGTGCTGTAAATTTCCACCATTTTGAAAGAAGGGAGGCAACTCTTAATTTTTTAATGGTCGCCAAGCAAGGTGAGTTATGCATCCTGCTTAAAAATGGCCGCTATTATGAATGAGAGTAATGTCCCTTTATAACAAAATGGATGTAATTTAAGACATGATTTATGTCCCCTGATGTCAAAATGGCTGCCTAATATCCACCATTTTGAAATCGGGGAAGTAATCCGTGCTGTAAATTCCACCATTTTGAAAGAAGGGAGGCTACTCTTGTTTTGAATGGTCGCCGAAAAGGTACAGTTATGCCCCCTGCTTAAAATGGCCGCTATATTGAATGAGAGTAATGTCCCTTTATTACAAAATGGATGCATTTTTAGACATGATTTATGTCCCTTGATGTCAAAATGGCTGCCATTTTCGCAGAATATCAACCATTTTGAAATCAGGGGAGGTAATCCGTGCCGTAAATTTCCACCATTTTCAAAGAAGGGAGGCTACTCTTGTTTAAAATGGTCGAGAGTTATGCATCCTGCTTAAAAATGGCCGCTATAATGAATGAGAGTAATGTCCCTTTATTACAAAATGGATGCAATTTTAGACATGATTTATGTCCCTTGATGTCAAAATGGCTGCCATTTTCGCGGAATATCAACCATTTTGAAATCAGGGGAGGTAATCCATGCTGTAAATTTCCGCCATTTTGAAAGAAGGGAGGCTACTCTTGTTTTAAATGGTCGCCGAAAAGGTACAGTTATGCCCCTTGCTTAAAATGGCCGCTAGAATGAATGAGAGTAATGTCCCTTTATTACAAAATGGATGCAATTTTAGACATGATTTATGTCCCCTGATGTCAAAATGGCTGCCGAATATCAACCATTTTGAAATCAGGGGAAGTAATCCGTGCAGTAAATTTTAGACCATTTTGAAAGAAGGGAGGCTACTCTTAATTTTAATGGTCGCCAAGCAAGGTGAGTTATGCATCCTGCTTAAAAATGGCCGCTATTATGAATGAGAGTAATGTCCCTTTATTACAAAATGGAAGCAATTTTAGACATGATTTATGTCCCCTGATGTCAAAATGGCTGCCGAATATCCACCATTTTGAAATCGGGGAAGTAATCCGTGCTGTAAATTTCCACCATTTTGAAAGAAGGGAGGCTACTCTTGTTTTGAATGGTCGCCGAAAAGGTACAGTTATGCCCCCTGCTTAAAATGGCCGCTATAATGAATGAGAGTAATGTCCCTTTATTACAAAATGGATGCAATTTTAGACATGATTTATGTCCCCTGATGTCAAAATGGCTGCCATTTTTGCGGAATATCAACCATTTTGAAATCGGGGGAAGTAATCCGTGCTGTAAATTTCCACCAGTTTGAAAGAAGGGAGGCTACTCTTGTTTCGAATGCTCGCCAAGCAAGGTAGAATTATGCCCTCTCCTTTAAGATGGCCGCTATTATGAATGAGGGTAATGTCCCTTTACTACAAAATTGATGTAATTTTAGACATGATTAATGTCCCCTGATGTCAAAAATGGCTGCCATTTTCGCGGAATATCAACCATTTTGAAATCAAGGGGAAACCCGTGCTGTTAATTTCCACCATTTCGAAAGAAGGGAGGCTACTGTTGTTTCGAATGGTCGCCAAGCAAGGTAGAGTTACATGTGACGTTCGTGGCTACTACCATATTACAGATATGTGACTTTCGTGGCTACTACAATATTACAGACATGTGACTTTCGTGGCTACTACAATATTACAGACATGTGACTTTCGTGGCTACTACAATATTACAGACATGTGACTTTCGTGGCTACTACAATATTACAGACATGTGACTTTCGTGGCTACTACAATATTACAGACATGTGACTTTCGTGGCTACTACAATATTACAGAGATGTGACTTTCGTGGCTACTGCCATATTACAGACATGTGACTTTCGTGGCTACTACAATATTACAGAGATGTGACTTTCGTGGCTACTACAATATTACAGACATGTGACTTTCGTGGCTACTGCCATATTACAGACATGTGACTTTCGTGGCTACTACAATATTACAGAGATGTGACTTTCGTGGCTACTACAATATTACAGACATGTGACTTTCGTGGCTACTGCCATATTACAGATATGTGACTTTCGTGGCTACTACAATATTACAGACATGTGACTTTCGTGGCTACTGCCATATTACAGATATGTGACTTTCGTGGCTACTACAATATTACAGACATGTGACTTTCGTGGCTACTATCATATTTAATCATTATAGGCGTGTTACTTTCGTGGCTACAACAATGTTCCAGACATGTGACTTTCGTGGCTACTGCCATATTATAGACATGTGACTTTCGTGGCTACTGCCATATTATAGACATGTGACTTTCGTGGCTACTGCCATATTACAGACATGTGACTTTCGTGGCTACTGCCATATTACAGACATGTGACTTTCGTGGCTACTGCCATATTACAGACATGTGACTTTCGTGGCTACTGCCATATTACAGACATGTGACTTTCGTGGCTACTGCCATATTACAGACATGTGACTTTCGTGGCTACTGCCATATTACAGATATGTGACTTTCGTGGCTACTGCCATATTACAGATATGTGACTTTCTTAGCTACTGCCATATTACAGATATGTGACTTTCGTGGCTACTGCCATATTACAGATATGTGACTTTCGTGGCTACTGCCATATTACAGACATGTGACTTTCGTGGCTACTGCCATATTACAGACATGTGACTTTCGTGGCTACTATCATATTTAATAATTATAGGCGTGTTACTTTCGTGGCTACTGCCATATTACAGACATGTGACTTTCGTGGCTACTGCCATATTACAGACATGTGACTTTCGTGGCTACTGCCATATTATAGACATGTGACTTTCGTGGCTACTTTCATATTATAGACATGTGACTTTCGTGGCTACTGCCATATTATAGACATGTGACTTTCGTGGCTACTGCCATATTATAGACATGTGACTTTCGTGGCTACTGCCATATTACAGACATGTGACTTTCGTGGCTACTATCATATTTAATCATTATAGGCGTGTTACTTTCGTGGCTACTGCCATATTATAGACATGTGACTTTCGTGGCTACTGCCATATTATAGACATGTGACTTTCGTGGCTACTGCCATATTATAGACATGTGTCTTGCGTGGCTACTACCATAGTATAGACATGTGACTTTCGTGGCTACTGCCATATTATAGACATGTGACTTTCGTGGCTACTACCATATTATAGACATGTGTCTTGCGTGGCTACTACCATAGTAGGGGAGACCGGGGCGAAGTGTTACATTTTTCAAAGTTTTTAAATTATAGATAATATAAACTCGTTTACAACAATGTAACTAAGGTTTCTATAATAAACAACGAAAATTTAATCATAAAATGTATTTAATAACATAAATAAACTATTTATTTACAATTTAGAACTCGTTGAAATTGTCGAGTATATGTAACACTTTGCCCCAAGATTTGGGGCAAAGTGTTATAGTCCTTGGTGCAAAATGCTACACTATAAATATATTCAATTTTCAACAAAAACATATGGTAACTAATGACAATAAATAAAACTGAGTGCATATAATAGTACAGTTCAATGTCTCAACAAAGAAAAACACATCGCCTATGACCCCAGACGAACCATGTAAGCTGTTCCAACATGAGGTAAGCTGAACTCACATGACATAAACTGTTTCAACATAAGGTAAGCCGTACCAACACCAGGTAAGCTGTACAAACAAGACATAAGCTGTACAAACAAGACATAAGCTGTATCAACAGCACATAAGATGTACCAACATGACACTCGGTGTACCAACATGACATAAGCTGTATCAACATGACATAAGATGTATCAACATGACATAATATGTACCAACATGAAAAGATGTATCAACATGACATAAGATGTACCAACATGACATTCGCTGTACCAACATAACATAAGATGTAACAACATGAAATAATCTGTACCAACATGACATAAGCTGTACGAACATGACATAATATGTCTCAACATGACATAAACTGTACCAACATGACATAAACTGTACCAATACAATATAAACTGTATCAAGAGCAGGTAAGCTGTACCAACATGACATAAGTTGTACCAACACCAGGTTAGCTGTTCCAACATGACATAAGTTGTACCAACACCAGGTAAGTTGTATCAACATGACATAAGCTGTACCAACATGACATAAGTTGTACCAACACCAGGTAAGTTGTATCAACATGACATAAGCTGTACCAACACCAGGTAAGTTATATCAACATCAGGTAAGATGTACCAACATGACATAAGCTGTACCCACATGACATAAGATGTACCAACATGACATAAACTGTACCAACATCAGGTAAGCTGTACCAACATGACATAATATGTACCAACATGACTCAAACTGTGCCAACACCAGGTAAGTTGTACCAATATCAGGTAAGCTGTATCAACACCAGGTAAGTTGTACCAACATCAGGTAAGCTGTACCAACACCAGGTAAGTTGTACCAACATCAGGTAAGCTGTACCAACACCAGGTAAGTTGTACCAACATCAGGTAAGCTGTACCAACACCAGGTAAGCTGTACCAACATAACATAAACTGTACCAACATCAGGTAAGCTGTACCAACATGACATAATATGTACCAACATGACTCAAACTGTGCCAACACCAGGTAAGTTGTACCAACACCAGGTAAGCTGTACCAACATCAGGTAGGCTGTACCAACATCAGGTAAGTTGTACCAACATGTGGTAAGCTGTACCAACATGACATAAACTGTACTAGCATCAGGTAGGTTGCACCAACATCCGGTAAGCAGTACCAACATGACATAAACTGTACTAACATCAGGTAAGCAGAACCAACATGACATAAACTGTACTAACATCAGGTAAGCAGTACCAACATGACATAAACTGTACCAACATCAGGTAAGCAGTACCAACATCAGGTAAGTTGCACCAACATCAGGTAAGCAGTACCAACATGACATAGTCTGTACCAAGAGCAGGTAAGGTGTACCAAGAGCAGGTAAGCTGTACCAACATCACATAAGCTGTATCAACATCAGGTTGGCTGTACTAACAGCACGTAAACTGGTACCAACATGATACAAACTGTACCAACATCCGGTGAAGTATATCGCCATAAGTTAAATATAAACCAAATCATCATCATGTTAACACTATCAGTATTTTAAACATATCACACATGTTCTGTATCTCCGCCATATACAGTCCCAACCCCGGATGAGATAGGCTAAGACACGGACTTCATTGGGGCTCAGATCAAAATACACATTACGTGCAGTTTTTAGATAACGTTGCAACATGTTCTCATGGGAATCTGTTAAAACTGGCTCAAAATATTGATCTGAGAAGCTATCAAAATTATCAGTTCCAGATTTATTTGCTTTTTGATGTCATGGGGTTGATTTTAATCTGTTTGGCAACTGATCGGATACTTTGTCCATGTATACTACATCGTTAAATCCCTCCTTTAATGACATCTGCATGAACGTTCCTGGCGGTGTTTTTCTTTTTTAGTTTCGAACCATTCTACAAAGACAATAATTTACAGATCTACCCGATCTAATTATTTGTACTTGAGATCTCTATTGAATAATAATAATTTAATGTTAAGTTAAAAGTAGATCTATACGTTATCAACAGTAAAACAAATATTCAGTGGTAGTTTTCTGTAGCTAGATATATGTTGGCATGTACACGGGGCATAGTGTTACATTGTAACGCTATGCCCCGGGTATCATGTAACACATTGCCCCTAACAATCTGATGGAAATACAAACATCCTTGGGTAAAAACCAAGGTAGACCGGATCACGATTCCTTCTGCGACGTCATGCCTATAACGTACCCTAATGTAACATATAAGCTAAATTATCAGCAAAGTCATGAATTTAAAGGAAATCGATATTTTCCAAATTCATGAAAATTTACTTACATGTCCGGATATGCGTTGACTTATCACTGATACTTTATTATCCACTGGAAATGTCCACGACCGATCAGATAAAATGGCTACACCAAAAGTACTTTAAACTACAATGTTTATGATGTAATAAATAACGTCATTTGTTTGAAAATTTAAACGTAACGCTTTACCCCGTGTAACATTGTGCCCCGGTCTCCCCTACTATTTACTATAGTATCTATATAAACTGATCCATCTATGTTTGTGAAGAAATCTGGGATGACTGACGCCTAAGGAAGGAACAATTTATTTGAGCCCGTTGACTCATAATAAAGGAAATTTAGATCTGCCGCGGAAATTATATATGGTTTTATTGCTTTACTCAAACGACATATTTCCGCGGTAGATCGTGTTTTTCCTGGTGAAATATGAAAATTTTAACACAAATATTTGAACATACGAATGTTTTACGCGCTATTCTCATTTCTAGTTCGTTTAAACTGTAAATGTATTAGTCGTTACGTACATGTAATTTATATTCAAGTAAGAAGCGACGCTTTTGAAAAGGGGAATGACTCGTATTCGCAATGATTTATCTGGGTAATACGGTCAGAGTATGATTACTCGCCCTTCTTTATTTCAAACAACCGGCGCAAATATCAAGAGAACCAGCTAAGTAGGTCACCAAAAGATGGCGTTGTAATCGCTAAATTTGTCAACAGACGACGCCATCTTGAAGGCCGCGAATTTCGGGGTGAGGGCATTTTGCCCGATATTTCGTTTGTTTTGAGTGGACTTGATTGTTTTAAATGCGTGAATGATGAGCAAGTATATTCCAGTAACTGAAGATGAAAATGAGGAGTCGATGGAGGTCCCGCTCGAGGAGGACGGGACGCTTCTATTGTCCACCCTGAACGCGCAGTTTCCTGGGTCTTGTGGATTGAAATATCGAAACCCAGATTCGGGTGCAATGAGGGGAATTCGGCTCTCAGATGGACGTTTGTATCCGCCAGATAGTGAATGGTCAAGCCGGATGTATGTTGCAGTATTTCCAAAGGGTATGTAGCGTTGCATTTGTCAAATTAGCGGTCGAAAGAATCGTCCGAAATATAGCGTCACTTTTGACAACTGTTGATATTGGACAGATACTCAAGATATTTGCTTTATGTATTTGCAGAATTTAAACGTCAGTTTTGACGAAAAAGGCTACCTTATGATTGGATAAATAATGGAAAATGTTGTGGTGATATTAATATAGCAAAGTGTTGCTTCTGTTATAGACAATACGCTGCAAAACTTCGGAATGTTTTAGGAAATTGACAGATAGGGGAGAGAACTCCGTACAACTTAATTTTGACAGGTGCTCTGTCAAAATATATGTCAACATTATTTCAGGTGTTTTTGCTAGTTGACGCGTGTAACATCTTCCAATTTTGCTTTAATACAAATAACTCATTGTTATTTGTCAATTGTGGTTCAATTTTACAATTGTTATTCAATTTTTGGTATTAATTATTGTATCAAGTATTGAACTTTGAAGTAATGATGTGATTGTGAAAAGGCAGTGTCTACAACTACAAATAGTATGATTACAAGACTTAGTCAAAGACTCACATTCTAGGATTACAGGAATCCAAATCCTGTTCACAATTTCCCACACTGACTGTAAAGGCTACAATTATGGGAGTTCCTTTAATATTTTACCAAATAACACAGTCACAATTAGAATTTATAGTAAAAATCACTAAATTATAATCATAATTACCCAAAAATTTGTCTTGTTTTAACTCTGAGCACTGACTTAAATGACAGGCGTATTTTGTGACAGTTTGCCACTCTTGTTGTTTAGTTTATTCCCGACTGGTTCGCTGAAATTACGTGTCATACTGATTCCTGAAAATAGTAACATCAGGACACAAGTCTAAAAATAGAAAACGTTTTCGGGGGTTATATTGACAATCTCAAAACATGGAATTAAGAGCTTGATGACACTGATCGACATACAACTTTTCATGTCCTGCTTTGAGTCTCAATCTCCCGCTTGTCTCTGAGTAATCTCTTGCTTTCAATCTACAAAGGTGATATGTGATATTCATGAAATCATAGTAGAAAATAAATTTAAGATTTAGTTGTTGCGAAAAATGAAGTATTACAAATAAATAAGGTAAACTTATTGTACCATCAAAATGATTGTGCTCTTTTTTACTTGTTTTAGATGGCAACAAAAAATCTAAAGAAGAGCCCGGGGACATGTCAACAGCTGCTGCTTTACGCGTTAAACGAGATAAGTCGCAAAGGTGCAGTGATTTGATTGTACTCGGACTGCCATGGAAGAGCGTGGAGGAGGATCTTCGTAAATACTTCTCTCAGTTTGGGGAACTTCTTATGGTTCAGGTAGGTGTAACACTATTTCGAGGGTTAAGTGCAAGACTATACTTACTCCTGTATAAATACATAGGAGTTAGGATAGTCTTGCGCTGTACCCTCAATTTGTTGAACATTTGTTGTCGAATTGAGTCATTGACTTATTTTACTTCAATTATGAAACAAGTTTGTGTTTGTTACTGACTGGTACTCGCATCTTATTCACAGATTGAGATGACAAACTTAAGAATCTCATCTATAGCGAGATTTAAAGCCACAGAGTCCTTGTAAGTCTGTTGCCTTACCCCTGGACCACATTCTTATTGAACATGTAGCTAGATAATACAAGGTTCACACAGGTCTTGAAAAGTCCTTGAATTTGATGCCTACTCCTTGTAGATATGGGGCCATATATGAGTGACTCCTTGAACACTACTTTAATTTGTAACAGCCAAAAACTCCCTGAAAAGTACTTGAATATTGAAAAAAATCTAATAAAATTTGGTAAATTGTCCTTGATTTCTTCTGCTTCGAATAGAAAAAGGACAAAAAATAAAAAAAATACCTTCAATGATGAAAAAAATGTGTAAAAACGATTTCCCAATTTATCAAGGGTCTATTTCCAAAATGGACAGAAAAAGCCCTGTTAAAAAATACACTGGATCCCCTCATTTCTATTCCAAAAATATCTTCATTTTTAGTTCTTGAAAATGGGGAAAAAGTACTTGAAAAGTACTTGAATTTTTTCTTTCGGGAAGTTCTGTATGAACCATGTAATACATCCTTGCTTGCTTGACAGATTTGATGCAGGTCTGTACTCATTATTTAAATAATTTAGGCAACATATACAGGGTATCCATTTGACCCTGGAGTTAATCCTTTGAACCCCGAAATATTCAAAAAGCCACATTTTGACCCTGAGGATTCTGACTGAAGGATCAATTTTTTCTAAATTTTAGGCTTTTTGACTACAAAATGGAAAGTTGGGTCAAAAATGATATAATGACCCTTGAAATTTCAGCACCTAGTGGAAACCCTGATATAAAACACCCTTTGACTACCCTTAAGATATCCTTCCTAAATGAACAATGATGGTTAAATGACACACCATTGTGATGAAGAAGGAAGGATGTTGTTAATTTAGTCGTCCAACAAGGAAATGTTGTGTTGAAAATTAACTTGAAGTGGAATGATAAAGGCAGTTCAGATTCTAGTACCGTATTAACCATACAAAACAGTTGTGTCAATAAGTCAGATTCTAGTACCGTATAAACCATACAAAACAGTTGTGTCACTAAGTTGAGAAATATTTTTGATGACAGTTATCGATAAATAAACACCATGATTTAATATAAAACTGGTTCAAGTAGCAGATTAGATGGCCGACTAATTTTAAACTCAATACAGAAGAATGCTTTTTATTGATAACATGTATGAGTATGAATGTGTTATGATTATATATTGTTTTTGTTTTCCAGTAGCTTGCCACAATGTGCATTTTATATACATACAAAATACTATTTTATATTTTCATACAAAATTATCTTAACCAATCAAACTTAAAATCTGCTCAAAACAAAATTAACAAGAAATATCTTGAAAAAAGATGGTCGGCTCAATTTTTAAGGTTAAGATTTGTTGCGCAACATAAAAAACCCAGAGATGTTACGATTGCTGGTCACTCCAAATCCAAAATGGTTTTCGGTAAATTCACCAAAATTCAGTGGATTTCGGTAAGGTAATGCACCCTTTAACGAAAGGTTAACCAATCCACATCAAGGTTACAAATGTTGTTTGGTTAAAGAGAATTTGCCTTGGTGGTTAACGTAAGATTTGATTGGTTTACACAACACTGATGTATGCAAATAGCCAAACCATGTTAGTACGGCAGTGCCGAAAAATAATCGAGATCACTGTTCTGATATGAACATATTTTATGATTGAATCAGATGTTCATGTTTAATGTCTTTCTTGTGTATTTTAGGTAAAGAAAGATCCTAAAACCTCGCATTCAAAAGGTTTTGGTTTTATTCGGTTTGGTGATTATGATTCCCAATCAAAATGTATGGCACAACGACATCATATCGATGGTAGATGGTGTGATGTACGAATCCCCAACTCCAAGGTGGTAAGTAATTTATAACAAGTATTTGTCATATATTGACAGCCTGCTCTGACAGCTAAGTCTTAAACCTACTTTGTCTGCTTGTAGACATTGTCACAAGCAGGGATGAGAATCTACCTAGTATCCAATGGTTTTCTATCTTTTGGACAAACTTATGAAATAAAAATTGTTCACTCAGTTATTCCATTGAACATATTTTTTTATTTTTTTTGAAAGGGATATAGTTTTATTTTCCTCGTAAATAAGTATGTGTGGGTCGAGGACATCCCACTCCATACTTTACAAAATAGCAGTTATCGGTAGTGTACATAAGAAAACAGGTTAGTATTTCAATGAAATTAAGATTCAATGTGATACAAATAATTTGTCTAAGGTTATATATTACACTAACTCAGAAATTATTAACTAACACTTGGTTGATTTGTATAGTATTCGTAGTTATCACGAAAGTATCATTAAGGTATCAAAACTTCTTAAAAGATGATAATTGAACATAAAGTTGATTAATGTCCTTGCAAATGTTTACTACAATTCAAGTTCAAAAGTTTGTAAAAAATTAAAATACTTAAATGGAAGGTGATATTGTCTGGTCAGTTAAGATTTCAATTACTTGGTCAGTTAAGATTTCAATTACTTGCGAGATTCTTTTCAGCTTTAAGAATTTTTCCTCATTTGTGTGTAATCCAATAATTGGCCTTTTTATGTATGCATTTTTCTTGTGATGCATGTTTGAGCTTGTATGCTGAAGCATTGTTCTTGTTAAAAGTTCTAAGTGCATCGTATTTATAATTTTTGAGCTGAATAAGGGAACTTACCCAAAATTAGTTTTTGGCAGGTTGTTCAAATTAGTCATGAAAAATTATTTTTTATGTAATTAATGTTAATGACAATGACCACATTATGCTGAACTATATCAGTTTTTATAGTTCCTGACTTCATGCAAGGGGGCAAATTGAAAACGAGTTTAGACTATTTGGTTGTGAATATTTTTTAAATTTCTGTTAAACTTCTGTTTCAGTCGCCATTAAATGTTAGATAATCAGCTCATTAATTGATAGTTCCTACAATTACAATATTTACCTCCATTTACCCCGTAGTGATAGGCAAATTTCCTGAAAGTTAATAGGGAATATAATGTTTAAGATGATAAAATAATCAGATATATAAAAAAATACTTATTCATTATGCTCATGTGGGCAGATGGCCCGGAAAGTTGAATTTAAAGTGGTTGTCACATGTATGCAAATTATCTTGTTATTTTCTCAATTATCACATATAAATTTAGGAATTAATCATGTAAGTGCTTATCAGTTTTGCCTATCAAAATGGCTGATGATTAAGGACAAGGTAGGTAAATGTTGTAGTTGTGGTAACTATCTATTGTAAGTGACACGATCAATTCAAGTTCTGTTTATAAAGATAATTTTTATTTCTTTATTAGGAAGCAAAAGACAACCTGGTAAATCGTAAGGTGTTTGTTGGACGATGTACAGAAGACATGAACGCTGAAGATCTCCGCTCGTACTTCAACAAATATGGTGATGTTGTTGACGTTTTCATTCCTAGACCTTTCCGAGCATTTGCCTTTGTCACATTTTCTGATCCCGATATAGCGCAGGCTCTCTGCGGGGAGGATCACATTATAAAAGGTGCCAGCGTACACATCAGTAACGCTGCACCTAAAACTTATGACAAACAAATGGACGGTAGAAAGGGGAGCCTTAATCATGGGCAACAAGCTTACAACCAAGGCGGATATAGCCATACTCCATGGAGTCAGGGAGGAGGAGCACGTGGAGCAGCGCAGCCACACTTACAGGGACAGGTACCACCTGGCGTGCACAATAACATGGGTATGAGTCTCGGAGCATTTCAACTCAATCCTGCTATGATCGCAGCCGCCCAGGCTATGCTGAGTGGTCAAGGGAGTTGGGGACCTGTTGGTATGGTGAACCAACAAGGAGGGCCTACCCCGGTTAGCGGAGGGACACCTCTTCCCCCTCCAGTCCCGACTGCGGTCGAAGCCCAGTCCGCTCAGCCTGCAGTTCAAGCACAACCACCTCAGTCATTCGGTAATATAGGTAGTGGGCAGGTTAGTACTGGTACTGTAGTCGCTGCAGGTAATAATAGCTTTCTTGGATGGGGTGGAAATCAGGGGGGCGAGGTGCAGCCCCACCAGAGTACAAGTCCCGGTGTTGGTGGTTGGGGTGCGGCCCCCCCAAAACAGACTGGGGGTGGATGGAGCTGAATGAAAGGCTTTAGAGTTTCTATGTATTTATTGGTTAAATGTTTTGTAATGCTGGAGAATGGTTCAAAATTACTAAATTTATTGATCGAATAATCCTATTATATTTTGTATTTTCTTGTCATTCTTATATTTTTGATGTTAAAAATCTCTGATTTCTGGTATAATGGTGTATAGCAGCAAAAAACATTTGTACGGCTTAATTGTGTGTTATTTCTTCCTCGAAAGATCAATTTATGTCAACGTGTTTGATTGTATAGCTGATGTGAAGTCTGTAAAATATTTCTAATAAATTATGTTTGTTAAGCCATATTTAAAACTACCTCTTACTCAATGGTTACATATGCTGTTATGAAAGTGTTTAAGGACTTCTAAAGCCAAAAAGATATGTTTGCCGAACTTGTTGGTGTTTCTTTGCTAGCATAACTCTAGAAGCTGTTTTTGATGTGTATGCATTTTTCTGTTGCTTCTATTTCTACTGCTGTAATTACATTGTTCTTCAAATTTAATATTTTCAGTAACATTTTTTTTAATGCTGTCTTGATGTGCTAATTTCATATTATTATTTGATTTTAAATAAATAATACAGGCTTCATGCGAGAATATTTCCTCTACTACCCGTATACAAAAGTTTATTTCTTGACTATCGCTGTACAGAAGTCAATACTTTTTCATTAATGCTGTTTCTGTTAATTTATGGCTGTTTTCCTTCTTACTCCAGAAAAGCAGCTGTTTTCTTTAAAATCTTTTTTCACTGGTATGCATTAAGCGCTGATCAGTTATGGTATTGCTGACATAAAATAAGGTAAAGGATTAAATACAATAAATGTGAAATTCTTTCATTCAGCTAAATTTCATTTTGTTATTAATTGTTTTGATTAAAACACATATTATTTCTGATTTCAGTTTAAGCATTCTCGAAAAATTATTTTTTAAAGACAATGTTACCATAGGTCAAATTTTCAATGAATTCTGTCCATTAACTTCAGCTTCTTAGCGTGTTGTTGTCATGACTGAGTTTTGCTGTGTAGATGCCAAGATTCCTTTTAAAAAGGACAGTATGTTGCGGCTTGCGTAAATGTTAAAGGCTAGCAATATATGGACGCAGAAGTTGTTGATGGAAAATTTATTTCCATTCTGTAAAAGATGCATATTTTTTAGTAATTGGTACAAAAATTTTGTTGTATAGGTAGACTTTTGTCTGAGCGAAAAGGATTAGTTTGAAAGTATTTAGGTTTTGTTATATTTGATTAGAGATTGTTATTTTTGGTACAAAAATACACCCCCATTAGTTTGTGTAAAAAATCATGAACAAACTGCCAGTATTGTTTTGTTATTTTTCAAAAAAATAATCATGTGAAGAAGTGATACGCCATCAATAATCTGCATATTTCATACACGAAGGATACAAGAAAACTGCTAGTCTTGAGATTGCGTGCCTTGAGTATGTTCTCAATGTCTTAACTTTTATTTGATTCGGGGTGTGTTTTGAACGTATTTTTCAAAACTACTATGACTCTATTTATGATAAACAATCGATAAACAATAGGTTGTACGTAAAACTGTTTTGTGCGTAACCATCAATGTGTTTATTACTACCATTAAGTGACAATTTCGTGTGAGAATTCACTGTATAATTACATGAAGAAAATAAGTTTGATTGCATTGAGATCATACTCAAGTTTGATTGCATCGAGATCATACTCCAGTTTGGTTGCATAGAGATCATACTCAAGTTTGGTTGCATCGAGATCATACTCAAGTTTGATTGCATCGAGATCATACTCAAGTTTGGTTGCATCGAGATCATACTCCAGTTTGGTTGCATAGAGATCATACTCAAGTTTGGTTGCATCGCGATCATACTCGAGTTTGATTGCATAGTGATCATACTCAAGTTTGGTTGCATAGAGATCATACTCAAGTTTGATTGCATAGAGATCATACTCAAGTTTGATTGCATAGAGATCATACTCAAGTTTGGTAATCTCAGGCCCTGAAAAGATGTAAAACGTGAGCACACTGTTGCAGCTGTAATTGACGATACATATGTGATGTTTAAAACAAGAGTTACTGTATAAAAATTATCAGCGTGTCTGTTGCACATAGTTGACATTTAAATGGCATCTAAATAAAATAGCAGTTTTTCATATGTAATATAAATCATTTACACATAAATAACATACTTTACAAAATTGTAAAAATGTATTTAGATTTGTTATATAGGCTATAAGTTGGTTATTATGTAGGGAATTATGTGTTGTTTATATACATGTAATAGTACTTGGTTTGTTGTAGTTTTGTTTTGGTCTCTTTGTTAAGTGTTGGTCATTGGAGTTGTGAATGGTCTTAATTCTGTTGTGTTAAACAATATAAATACATCACGTTTCGATCTTATACGGAGAAGAATTAAACGATCTGCAATTTGTAGTTTTTAAACAAGATCCCTTGATCACAATACTTTCAAACTATAACTAATATTTAAGCATATTTGTCGATTTATATTTAAAGATATATCGTGGTTTCGTAATCACTGGCAAAATTGTTAAAACCAGATTTGAATGTTGCATTGAGGTAATAAAAAGTCTTGCCAGTAGAAGGAGCATAATGTATCCACTGGGAAATAAATCTGTATGAAAATGGTAAACTATCAGGTGACTTCAATGCCTAGTTTTATTTGGTAATGTGGAAAACACATTTTTTACTTACACCTGCAGTGATAATACAAATCAGTAATTGCAACATTTTTGTAAAATCTGGTTATAACTAGGAATCTGTACAATACATTGTATTAGGATTGCAGACTTTGCAAACGTTTATTAGAAAAGAAAAAGGAAGTTTGATTTGATAAACTTGTGTATTGAGGAATCCTAGATACATTATAATGATAACTGAATGGATAACCCACTCTACTGGCTGGTTCACTTCTTGATGTGTTAGTTATATATTAACTCTTTGTTTTAAGATACCAGTCGATGACTTAGTATTGAATAATATATATGTATTATTGGATTGTTGACATAGTGTATGTGAGTGATTGTGAGTGAATGTTTTATCTTTTCTTGTATATTCTTTCTATATAGATATAATGTTTTTATTTTACATCTATAACCCTTTCCAGTTTATCATTTTTTATTAAAGTCACGATATTAATAATGTAAATATCCTATCGCTGTTAATTGTAAGGTATTTTAAACAGAGTGGAAATTTTCTAATTTCAAAATTAGTTTTTAGAATGTACATATTTTACGATGCCTAGTCGTGGTATTAAAATTATTTGTATTTTGTATTAACATTGATAGAACTTAATAATGCCACCTGTCTATTTAAATTGGTGATTGCATCCTTCAAATGCCAATTTGGAATTTAAAACTCAATTGTGGTACAATTGTTGATTTTTTGGTTTTCAATGCAAATATGACATACTTGGTAATGAAGAAAAACAAATTAATGTCAATGAGCTTCAATAACTCTCACTGTCTTCATATTCAGTGATAATGAATATTTCAAATTCCCGTAACTCTGACTGGAAGAATATCAAATGATTGGAAGGGTTGTCTTCCTTGGTATATGTATGATGTAGGTTAAGGCAGCTGAACGTGTGGATCATTTTCCTCTGTGTACATAGAAGCATAACGCCACCCCAGAAAATTTGCGACTTATAATTTGGTCTTGTTTCGTCTGTCTGCACTTTTTTTGATGTCCATGAATTTGTTTGTGTGTTACACTCAAAATTTATCTTTTTTGCAGAATTTTCACAGACCCTACTGATTTTCTGGCAGAATATACGGTAGCTTTATTTGTTTGAAAATGAATTTAGATCGGAATTATTTCCATACTGTTTTGTTTGACACTATATATATATGTACAAAGTGTATCTTATACAATGTAGTGCTAAATTACCAGTGTAGGGGTACCATTCACCATGTCCTGTTGACATTTCAGCTTTTGCAGTTACCGTATTTAAAATTTGAATTTTATCAATTTATAGTGTTTTAGTGGAGCTTTGTGTTTTTCTTGCTATTTTATATAATCTCTTTTGCTTTTGTTTTTAATCTAATGTACTGACTGCAAAAAATTGTAAAAAAATTTGGTTATACTTATAGTGAGAAAATATGTTGTTTTTGAAGTTCGCATAGAAATACAAGGCACTTTAACACAGTTGCATCGGGGCGAAATATTTTTTAAAAATTATTGTTTTGTTTTATGTGTTAGCAATTTAAATCTTTGAGTTAGCAAATAAGTCTAGTTGCTTCGTTTGGAAGAATAGTATGAGTGTTTTTTTTTAATGTAATTGATTTTTTCCTGAAATATCTACAGTTATTAGTAGTGCCACCAATGCTAGTACTATTTAGAAGTACAGATATCTTAGTTTTATCCCTTGTGTTATTCTGGATCCCAAGTATATAGAAATTCGGTGTATAGATTTTTGTCAAAAAATGTTGTAGAACAAATGTAGTTAATGTAAAGAAAATTGGCATGTATTTATTGTTAAGCACTATTTTCCAAAAAAAGTTCAAACAATGTTGGCAATTTACATTACATGTATAACGTTTTGTCAAGAACTCTAATATTTTTGTTACCGTTTTCTTATAAATTTTTATCGGAGTTCCTTTTAATTTAATCTTTTATGCCTTTTAAAATTTTTCCATGATAAATATGTTTATATGGTTATAATATAATTTATATATATGCAGTTTTAAAAATACAGAATTGTCAACATATCTGAGAGGGAATATCTATCATTCCATGGTTAGGTACTGAAATTTTTTGGCTTTGTTTCAATTTAATATAATTGTGTTTTTGTGACATTGATGTCAATTAACGGAAATAATTAATGATTCAGTTATAGCTATAAAAGTGTATGTATTGGTGTCAATAACAAATGTGTTTACCTGAATTGAATGTTACCATAAAAAATTCTTGTATATATAACATTGTGTACAGACATTTATTGATAAGGGTGTTTTAGTGTATTGTGTCATCATAGTAAATAAGTCACTCGTCTACCATTCATACGTATATGGTCAGTTGTACAGCTAGAGTCCATAGAATGTTGTTATGCCCGTAGAATGAAATATTTGATAGCCACTTTTATTGCAAGATATGAGTACTGTGTATTTCACATATCTGATGGAACATAGCCCAAGCCGAAATTCTGTAGCTGATGCTGAAATTCAGCAATGTCGCAAACAGTGAAATCTCAGATGATATAGGCAGATAGTAAATGTACTTTGCCCTTCGTGAATCGGTTTGAAATTCGTAATTGGCAACTTTTTGGATCATTATTGTATATTATTTGTTGTTCGTTGACAAGATAACACTTCCAAATAATTTTAAATTTAACAACAATGTGTAAGCAACATCTTATAATGGAATCTGAAAAATACTGGACTTTTGGCTTTTAATCTAGTTACAGCATCCTTTTTTATGGCATATTAGAGCTGAACTTGGGCGATCAACCATTTGAATGGTGATTCTAGTTTGTTTTATGTGTCTTTTATCTGTAGACCAAGTTGTGGGGGTGGAAGCAAAACTGGTCTATCTGAATACAAATAAAGAAGCAGATAGGGTAGTTTTGCTTACATCCATCAAAGTGTACAAGAAATAATGTATTGGAGGGATGTGAATGATCCATCAAATATTGTTATTTATCTATTTCTTAGAAAAATTATTCATCTTTTATGTTTTTACAAGTTACATATATTTCTATTTTTTGTGTTGAATGTAGTGTGGTCTTAAAAATTGTATATTATGTGTATTTGATCTACTTAAAATGAGTGTTTATGTGTCTCTATTTAATTTTCCCCATTGAAATTTATTGGTAGTGCACTGTCCTAAGCACTGTATCTATGTATCCATCTAGGCCTAGACTCATGTAAGGGAGGCAAACATTGTTCATCGACCATGTTGAAATTTCCAATATTTGTTTTTATAATTTCAAGTTTTGTATTCTGTAAGCCAAGTGCATCTACAGTCTTCATGATAATTCTTTTGAATGAGTGGCCCACTCGTGCAGACAGCTTGCAATTTCCACTTGCCCGAATTCACTTCCACTTGCCCGAACAAAATTAACAGCACCATCAAAATAACGAAGAAACATGATGTTAAATCGAAAACGAACACTTGTAATGATAGTTGATGAAAAAGTGCAAACAAAATGACCACCAGTCGAAGTATTGCGTACTACGTCATCAATTTTTGTGACAGTTTGGATAAGTGCTAGTCAGACCGGACCACGACTTAGATTTTTACTTTTCGGACGGTAATTTTAGTTGTCCCGGGCTTCGGGCAAGTGGGTTATCGTAAAGACTGCATCTATGTGTTGACAGAATTAATCATTATTCACTTTGTATTTACATTCTTGTGATAAAATGTGGTTGGCCTTTTTTTGCAACAAATTTAAGTTTGTAAGATAAAATACTGTTTTCATTGTTACGTTATTTCTATTATTTCGTATGTATAGATACAGTGCTTAGTTTCATATAATCAATGGTATTTTTCATAATTAAGAATAAAGGTAATGTCAATTAATGGTAAATAGAAGTTGAAAAAGTCCTGACTCTCAAATTTTACATGTAGTACCTGTGTATTTGGTATAGACGTTATATCATATCTGTTGGTGTTAGATAGTGATTCACCTGTGTTTATATTTTTAAGAAAGCATTGTTTAGAATGATTTTACCGTGTGATCGCACCAACCATCAAAAAATTGTAACACAGAAGCATTTAGTTTGATGTTATGAGACATTTTCATGAAAGACCAATTTAATTATAAATTAATTTCTAAATTTTTGCCAAATTTATGTTTCAGGAATTTTTGTATGGGTATTAAAATGTATTCCATAGATTTTATGTCGGATATTTTAAGGCCTTTGGTGCAAAAGTATGATAACTTGGTTTTGTGAAATAAGCTTCGTGTTAATGTCTCGTACATCTTTCATTTTGTATATCACTGGTTAAGATGTTGAAATTTATGTATGTTAATTATGTGGACTACATATAGATTATTTAAATATAACATACAGTTGACAAACCTTAATATGTTTTGTTTTCAATTCTTTCTTCTTCCGATTGGAGTGGATTAGTAAGATGTCATATCCTAGCTGTCAAGTAGGCTAATTTTTACTTGCTCCCTACTTTTTCTTGAAAGAGTCCTACTTTTTCTTGAAAGAGTCCTACTTTTTCAAATCAGAGGCGTTACAAAATATTTATTTCACTTGCATGAAGCACAGATATCTATTAAATCATTGAGACTGTACTGTACAGTGTGGTGAATTTTTACCATTTTTGACATTCCAAAAGTTAGGATCATCCCCAATATCCCTACTTTTAGGCAATAAAAAAAGCCCTACTTTTTGAAAAGAGGTGAGTTGACAGTCTGCAAATCGGTTGCCTACAGTATGTTACTAACAGTATAATTATGTAGTACGAAATAAATATTGAGCAATTCCTTATTGATAATGGTCACTTAATACTATTAATACTACTATATTTCTATACTTTTAACGCTATCCTGTTGAAGATGTGTCATTTATAACACTGGCTAAATGTCGCGCAAAACATGTACAAACATAGCAAAGGTCACATCTACACCTCGTACATACACTATCATTACAGGGCCAACAATGGATCATGACATCTCTTAATAACATCCACTCCCATCATTTCATTTGCAGTACAGTAAGACCTCACCTAATGACCACCTCAAAATATCAGTCAATTTAGCAACAAATAAACATACATAATGATAGCTCCACAATCTAAAAAGAAAATAATCACATGTATGCGTTTGTGGGGTTCTTAGGTTTGACTTACAACTGAACAATTGCTGATGTTGGTTAGCTTTAGAATCAGACTTGTCCGGGACTAACTTCAACTCGACTGTAGGTAGCCAGATTCAGCAGTATACTAGTCTGGGACGTCGGGCTAGTGGATTTCCAGAGCCCTGCTGCCACATAAATTATGATATAAAAGGAATCAAACTGAGAAAAATTACAAATAAAATCTTCTTCATAATTAACTGCTATTAAAAGTGTGCAGACAATAAGATTTGCCAAATACTAGATACTTATATGAACAGGGTATAGATCTGTCAGGACTATTCAAAAGCCAAGACAATATTTTATAAAACATAATATGTAAAAGGATTCATAAACCATTAATTGTTAACAAATTTGCAGGTATATTCAATTTATTATGAACACTTAATCAAAAATGTAAGTTTAACATATCCACAAATGCACCACTACTGTGCAAAAATACACATACATAAATGTTAACATCCAAATCTTAATAAAGAAAATACATAGCTTTCTTAATAATAAACTCGTTGCATCGGGAGAAAAATGAACACAGAACGAGGACTAATGTTAAACAAGTCATTCATGTATTTTTAAGTTTTTGTACAAACATTGATTATCTTACAGGCTTTACAGAAAGAGTTCGAAATTATCAATTAGCAATATGAAATAGAATTTGACAATGGTCTCAATGCTCAAATCTCATTTTAAAGCCAGTTTATTTCAGTCTAAGAAGCTTTTTTGTTAAAATGTCATTCACAGAAATTCACTACTGTATGTTGAATAAGTAAGTCTTGTCACAACATTCTTGAGAATATTTTTAATAACAAAAATGAGATTTGAGCATAACGACCAGTCTCAAGTTTATAACCTTAGACCTTGGACGGAAGTGTTACCATAGCAACAAGCAGAACAGAATGCACAGAACCTAAACACAGAAAATCAGAATTAAAGTAAATTGAACAGTTTTACAATCCAAGGGAGATAATTACAATATGACCTCAATACAACATCTATTTCTAGAGGTTTTACAAAACGTTGATTTATTGATATATCATGATAGTTACGTTCACGATAGTAAGGCTATAACAAACATTAAAGTCAGTAACTATTGGTGATAGTTCTTAAATATCGATAATTTCGCTGCAAGTAGTCTATTGGCGATGTTTATGTTTCGGTATCAAATCACAGATGCTTGATATCACTTTAAATTAACTACTGCAAGTGTCCAGACGAAAGTGCTACAAAATGTCGGTATTTTCTGAGATTGTCTAAATGTAAGCTAAAATTACATTGAAAGAATTGAGTATCACCATTTAATGTCAAAAGTATATTATTCTTTCATATAGGTGGCTATATTACTATTACTTGTACAAATTTTGATAAAGTACCACTCATATTATTTAAATTGTTACGTAAATACAAATTATGGTATTTTTTTCTAAACCTAAAAGGCAGATATGCTTCGGAAAAAAACAACCTATCATAATAGTATCCCCGATAGTAATTTTGACCTAAACTTATACCTCCATCCATTAGGCACTGCTTTAAACAGTGTGCCGAACAACATAAAGAACATTAAAAAATACGAATCCACTCATTTTTTAAAACTCGCGATTAATCACAAGAATAACTCAACTTGCTAGTGATACAATTTCCCGGACACCTGCTTACAGGCCATTGTAAAATTCCACGACTATCCTGGTTTAAATTCTATTATAACTAAAAATATTGTTTAAACCACAATACAATAACAGATAATCGTCACTGCCTGTCGCCTAACTACACATGCAGAATGACATTTCCATTGTGAAAAACATCCCAAAGACTAATTGCAGGAGAAAAATTGGAGATAATTTAACAATTAGTTTATAAATGCCTTATTCTTCCATATATTATACATACATAACAGACAATACATACATACAGATAGTTTCTGTTTACAGTTAGAATCTCATTTTGGACTAACGTGGTAATTTGGTATTGCTTCCAAAAATAGTCGCATTCAACCAATAATGCATAAAGCATAAGTATAGTAAAACCTCGCTTTAAGACCACCTCAAAATAAAGAAGTCTAATTTCACTGTTTCACTTTTTATTCAACCTCAATATTCAGACCACCTCAATATTCAGACCAGTTTCCAAGGGTGGTCCTATTAGCGAGGTTTTACTGTATGGATCTAAGGACACCAAACCCTAGGTGATAAACAAGTCACAAGTTGAAATTCTGTCGGCGGTCAAATATTCATTATTTCCCGTCATTAATCAACAGAAAATAAGAAAGCCAGTGTGTTCACCTAAATAACCAAACTTACATCTGACAAAAGCTGTACATAGTTAATGTTATCTGTAAAAAAAACTTGACTATAAATCAATTAATTATCTTGTAATATTGTATCTTGTTCACAGTGAATCTTGAGTAAAACATCAAGAGCTTTTGCTGTATAACTTTCAATTATTAGTGTCAAGATATCTGACTGATGATAAAATGTCAATTTGTGACCTTTCAAAAATGAGGGCTAGGTGTTCAAAAAAATGTTTGGCGACATTGCACAGCATACAAATTACTGAAAAAGAATTGCTTCAACATAGGCAATTCGGCAGTTGCCACATAAATGTGCCATATACTATAGGACCACCCTAAAATATAGTTTTTTTTGGCATAACCCTATCATGCGATATTTAAACAACTATTTAAACAACTAGGTAGACAAGTTATTAGTTTGTTAATATTATTTTTATGGTCCTACTAGTATTAGTCAATATGATACTAAAAATGTTCCATTTAGACTTCTCAAAAACTTTTTTTGAGTAGGGGCCCATTTAGGGGTAGGTAGGGTTATGCCGAACAAACATTTTCTTAATGATGGCATAGTTGGTACATTTACTTGCCACTAATTATCTATAGACTTCCACAATTTATAGTCACAAGATATAAATTAAGACACACAGTTTTAACGTGATAGATACGTTTTTACGTGATAGATACACCATTAATGCTTCTTGCTTCAAGTATAACAAAGTATCAAGCCAGCCAGTTGTTTAACAATCTCATTGAAATCAACCCCTAACTTTAGCTCCATTACTTTCCGCTGTTAGGATCCGACTACACTCTGTAAGAGGTCACGTTCATATAACCTCTGCTAGATATGCGTAACCAGGTGCTCGTTTGTGGTCAAATGAAATTTCACCTTACAAAACCGTGTTTGTTGTCTTTCTCAAAATGGCTTTATCGTTTATTTGGAGATTCTGTTTATACTGTTATTTAATGTCCTTCCTGCTGCTTCCGGTTATAAATATTTCCCTAAACGAAAGACCACACAAACAACACTTATCAACCAAACATTGTTGCCGTGTAGGAGATACGGTTGTGCCTAAGGGCGCAGCCATATTGAAATTGACGAAAATACGTAATCGGAACGTCTACGCTCAAATAGAATTTACAGAGCTCGACGAGTATTCATAACTCTATACCAAAACATTTGGCAGCCGACGATTTGATTGGCTACTCAAAGGTCACAAGAATGTGACCTGTATTGTGCAGTCATCAGATCCAGTTAGCGTATAGTATAGGAGCGTGCGACTGGAGCTGATTTTAATGAGATTGGTTGTTTAACAACCGATATGCTCAGAGAAATTCGTTTTTGAGAATGATTCCCGATTTGATTGTATATTGGCTCAGACAGCACCAGAAATTTATATTCATGGACAATTCGGTCCAATTAAAATAAAGTTATGGGTTGTAGGTTTTATAAAAATGCATCTTAGTGGGCAAAACATAATCTAAATTCATCAGTAGTGTTCACCCAACTTGCCATCTGACCCCATTTACAATAAAATCCAGAACTGACAACAGCTGATGACAAGAAATTGAAGTAGTTTTAGATGAGACATTCATGAAACCAGCCCTGCTTTCAGTTACGGCTAACAGTTGCTATCGTTAGCCGTTATGAAACTGTTTTGTTTTGAATCCCTGGTCTTCACTACACATAGGGAACCAAATTGCAAATGTTACAAAACGTTAGCCGCAAACACATTTACTGAACGCAGGGCAGTGTTCCTATGTGTTTTAAGCCACCGAGTCAGGTCAGTGAAAGAACATACTTGAAACAAGGAGAGAACAGAGACACACTCAAGTTAATTGATATCAAACAGAGTACACAGAGCTGCAATTTTGTCAACAACCAAGCATGCTTTCTTCATAATTACAAGGCCCAGAAAAAAGTGTGCCTGTTTCCCATAACCTTCAGGTGAGTAGATAGATTTCATTCATACATTCGTAATTTTGTATTGGGACCAGGGATCAATGCATATTCCACTTTCACCTTTTAACCATAATGCTTTGGTTGGGGATGAAGTACAAGAGACAGCGGGGTTACAGGAAACAGGCATTGTTTTTTAGGGACTAGCGTACAAAGCCTGGATCACTTTCAGTTTATCTCAGTGTTTCCTTTCCATCTGTCATGAGATCACTAGCGTACAAAGCCTGGATCACTTTCAGTTTATTTCAGTTGTTTCATTTCCATCGGTCATGAGATCACTACCAACACTTTCAATATTGTCTGTTTCTTCTTTTTTGTCATCAGAAACTTCATTAGTTTCTTTACTTGAATCAGTTAGGTTAGCACTAGCACTTATGTTTTCTGCAAAAGCTGCATTAAAGCTCAACGGAGCTTTAGACAGATTGTCTGACAATTCTTTTGCATCAACGGTGTTTAAGACTTCCATGCTCTCTTTCTCTATTGAATGATGTGAAGAGGAACTATCCTCGGAGATCTGACTCAAATGGCTTCCGAATATGGCTGGATGAGAACTCTGGAGAGGCGTTACATTTCCTACCTCCGACCACGGACTGTTCTGCACTGTGTCCGATTTGGTGAACAAGATGATTGGTCGACGGAATCCTGAAATAAATTAAATGTAAGCTTTTAACAATGAAAAAGTAATTTGGGGAAAAAATCTGATAAAAAGCGATTCAGAAATAGCCATTACAGATGTTGCCATTCAGACAACAGCTGTAACTTCAATGGATACCAACATGTGTTGCGAGTGTTTCAAAGTATCTGTTTCTATTGTCATTTGGCATTCAGCATCTGATATTTTTAAAGGCCCAAATTGGGATCTTCTTGAAGTAAAATTCCCATTTTAATAGGCATTGGCAGTTTTCTAAAATCAGTAAGAAATGAATGTGAATGAATTGCTCGGATTAGAATAAATAACAAGGTGATCACGACTATATATCGCAAATGAACTCTTAACAAATTAACATCAAGATTGATTCCAGGCTTTTTTCTATAGTTCCCACAGATCAGACTATCTGACCCATTCCCAAAGCCATATATATGTTTTTCCCCAATCGGAAGCACCTACGAAAAATGGTCTACTGGAGCAACCTGGTATATTGAAGCTCTTTGAATAACTCTGGCCATAATTTGCCCTCGTGTCATAAATGTTTCTGGACATTTGTGTGTCTTTTTGACAGTTTAATATAAGAAATGTAGATTAGAATGCTTGTTTATATAAAAAATAGATATGAAAATCCTGTTCTTTTTTACCAAGAAAATTCCCAAAATTGGAGCTGATTCAAGTTTTCCCAAATTTGCAAATTTTACGATGCAAATTTTCCCAAAATGGACAGAAAAAGGATTCAAGTCATATCATACAATTTAAGTCCAGGATGGCACCCACTGTGATAGTCTTACCTTTCGAAGCATTGAATGGCACATCAAGTGTGTTACATGTTGAAAAACCAACTTCTCTTGATAACAAGTAATCAATGAACTGTTCAGGTCTCAGTTGTATGTTCTGATAGTTGGCGGTTATGGTTTCCTGTAAGTAAAAAAATAGAGCATTTTGTTTTATTTATGTTCAAACAATTCAAATTTTTAAATATCAATAGTGCATAAGATTCTGTTGCATATATGCAGGTAGAAACTAGAACAAACAAGAGATGTTTGTAAAACATTATGCCCCCCTGTGACCTTGACCCCCAAAATCAATAGGGTTCCTCTGCTACCCAATGTGAATGTGTGGACCAAGTTTGAGGATGATAGGTAAAGGGGTTCTTGAGTTATTGATCGGAAACGAAAAGGTTACTGACCGACGGACATATCGACTGACCGACCAACATGTATGCCCTCTCTCTTCTTCAATTAATTGAAAGTTATGGTCATTTAGATCTACCACTGTTTTAGAATAACTGAAAACCTGCAGGCCAATAAAATTTGTAACTGTCCATGAAAGATATCTGAGCACTGATTTTCTTTGTAACTGTCTATGAAAGATATCTGAGCACTGATTTTCTTTCTGTCTACTTGGGAAGACGAAATTGATTAATTGTAATAAAATTAAAGTTGCCCCCCCCCCCCCGGAGACATTTTCTTAAATTTGATTAGAAACAAGGGACAGCTGTATTTTTCATTTTACATAACTTTATTTTTTTTCATAACTTTACAATTGTTAATGACATCTGATCACCCACTCTTCTGGTTTTTTACCAATCTATAAGCCGAAATAATAAGAAGGATAATCATTGTGTACAACTTCAAGATAAAAGGTTAAAATTATAAAAATGTTTACTGTTAGCTTTTTCTTTTTCTTGTAAGATGACCATGGCTGTGGTTCGAGGACAAATCTTCCACCTGGTCGCAGCTGCTTATATACTCTCTTGAAAAAACGTTTCAAACCATTGTCGCCCCAGTTAAAATGAATCCACTTGGTGACACTGAGGGCGAGTATCACATCATACTCTTCTTTTTGGAGATCAAGTAGTTCATCTGACTCGAGAACATAGTTGCCCTGTTAAAAAAAAAGAGTTTTTGTTTTAACATCAATTACGACGATTAGTAATAATAAAAATGCACAAGACAATGATTATGAATAATCGAGTAAGTATTTGTCTACAAACTTGAAATAAAAAAATTTAGGCAAAAGAATACAGCCAAGAATGCAAAAATATCCTACTACTTACTGTATACAAGTGCAAATGACACTTCTCCAAGAACATATAAATGCAGACTTTTACACAAATGAAACAATACAGCGCCTTAGACAAATCAAAACATAAAACAAAGGCACACTCATCTTTGGAATTTAATTAACATAATATTGATTCAGATCTGTAGAAGTCATCTCACTGATCTCTGACAAAATGGTAAAGTTGTATTGGAATTTGAAGTGCTTTTACTTAGATCTATAGGTGAATGAAATTGATTTTGTTACATTTCAAAGTAAATGTTGAAGTCAGAAATCTGAATAGAAGATTGATATACAAACCTGCATAAAAAGAACATTGTGTGGAAATGAATGCTTAATGGCATCTTTTTGAGCAACCGGAGGGGCCACTATCGGACCATAGTTGAGAACATTTGAAATAGGATATTTGCTTGTGTCTGTCATAGTTGAAGACATGTAACGTCTAATATTTTTCCTAGCTGCTGTAATTAATTTTGCATCAATATCAATTCCAACAACCTTCGATGGCTGGTAGTCTTTTGCTATTGAAAGAGTTAACTGACCAACATTGCAACCTATATCTAGAACACATTTGCCCTCAAACCAGTCTTTCCTGAAGCAATCAAGTCTTTTATCTTCTTCAAGCAAAGGATTTCGATATCCGTAATATCTATTATAGTTGCCATAGATAAATTTTCCATACGTTTTATCACCTTTTTGCACAGTTGTAGCATTATTATTTTTAGTCAGTGAAAGTCTTTGTTGCTTGGTTCGTTTTGGTGGTGTTTTCTTCTCAAATTTTTGTGTTGGGCTTATGGTTGATGGAGGAATAGCACGTGATACTGATGCAGATGGTTCCGGTTTACTGCCACTATTGGTTCTTCTTCTTATTTTACTTTTTGGTGATACCTGTCTAATCACTGGTGAAACGATTTTGTCACAAACTGGCCTTGGTTTCTGGAATTCCTTGAATGGCGGTATGTCTGGTAATGACTGTTCCGGCTGAATATCTATCTTCAATGCTTCCATGAGATTCTTGTCCCTACTAACATTTTTCAGAGGACTGTGAGTCAACGTCTCATCTTTCTTCTTGTGACGATTTCTTTGTTTTTTCTTGAAAAGCGTTTTCTCCAAATCTGCTTCATCGTCACTGTTATTCAAATTCAAAGGATCACTAATGTTAAATGGAAGCCTTACTTCAATTGACTGTCTGCGTACTGGTGTTGGTAATGGTGATGATTTTGGGGTTATGGCATTTAATGTTTTACCAAGTTCAGAGGAATCCAACCCATTTAAATTCAAGGGATCATCTATACTACCTCCATTCAAAAACCTATTTGGAAGTGGTCCAACAGGAGTTGAACGTAGCCGTTTTCTTCTAACAGTTCCTTCCTCTCGACGACTACTTTGACTGTATCTACGTTTCCTGTTCCAGGTTTGTGAGAACTTAGTTTCATTTCGGATGTTGAGATCATCTTTACTCCGCCTAAAACTCTCTGGTGAAGAAAAACTCTTCTCTCCGCACAATATTTGCGTATTACTCTCAAAAGGAGCTTTTGATGGCGTTTTCACTTGGACACTCATACTGACACTTTACATTGCAAACAGCTGAATCGGCAAATATTATATCTTTCCAAACGTAGTCAAATCGTAGCACATGTATTTGTTTACATCTTTCACTTCCGGTTAGCGCACTCTGGTGTCGACCCACGATAACAAAAAACTCGGTCACACTATGAGCAAGAAAACACACGTAAAATCCAATGAATGTCCATGAATTACACAATTCCTATTAAAATATCGAATGTTATTTCATGATAACGGTCTGTGACACAAATAACGTTCTTAGTAATACCACCAAAGTGCAAAATGTTGATAAATTTATTCTCTGTTCCCCGGGCTGAGCTCAGCCAGCAAATTGAATGCAATACGCATGCGTCAAGTTGTCCTCAGAATGCTGGGATTGATAAGTTGCGGAAGTGAAGTTTGTCGTCTGATTTTGCGAAATACGTAAGAGTAGAGACTATTCAACTTTCAACCGCACATCGCCTAATTTTGTGAAATTCGAAAATATAGAGTCTATTTATCTTTCAATCCGAGGTAAAGTAGTTAGATCCAGTTGATTCCGCATTTTAAATAATAAATAGAAACAACTGTGAAACTTTTACCTTCATTTTTGATGATATTTTACATTTTACGTTTTTCTGTCAAATGCAGGCCCGTAGCTATGCTGAGGCACACCGAGGCAGCTGCCTTGGTTAACATTTCCAAAGCCTTAATGGTTTGGCACTTTGTTTGGTTTGCTTTGTACACAAAAACATGCCAATCGACAACTTGGACAACTTTGCCTCAAGCTACGGGCCTGAAATGCAGAGTATGAAGGCGAATCGGGAGATTCGGATATCGTCATTTCCCGTTGCAGTTTTTATATAGAGACGATTTTATGCATATAAAATCAAATATTTCACCAATAAAATTGTGACACATTAATAAATAATCAATTAATGACTTATGGTGCAGTTGCAACAAAAACCATGAATAAAACACTCACCTTGATAATCATTTAATCATGTTAATGCAAATTGAGTTTACATGCGGTGGGTAGTGGAGTACACATCTCTATGCTTGACAAAGAAGGTAAAAATTGACAGATAAAAAACAAATATTGAAAAATGAAGGTAAACATGAAGGATCTAGCATGGTTGTCTAATTGTTTGGACTACTATTTTTCATGATTTGAAACTCGTCATCAATGAAAAATATCCATCCCTAAAGATGCAATGGTATCAATAACCAACCTTTATTGGCATGGGCAGCCAGAGGAGAAACAAAGATATTTTTAAGATTACCCAGAGGATAATTAAAAAAAACTATCTTAATTTACTTTTGTCTTGTTCAATGTGAGTTCATTTCATTGAAATCTCTTCTATTTTCAGGATTATTGAAGAAAAGGTTGATATAAAATGCAATCTGCCTCTAAGAATGATGGGAACAAAAAAAGTGGTTTTAAATGTCCCACTTTTTCTGGTATGCTCAAATTGTTCATGTACTTTGTAGTAACAAATAATTTGCAGTGCTTTGTCTGATGCAACCACAAAATTCTTACTTTGTCATAATGGCATAATTGAGTACTAATTAATTGAAAACTTAAATTCATTTTTTTTCTGAATCCTGATTTAAAGTGTATTGAAATGAATTTTAATTTGTATTCATTCTTGAGTTGGCCTTATAAAATAAATATAAAGTGAATCTTTTTTTTTGTCTGTAGTACCTGGGAAGACTAAAGTCAGCCAACCATCAAGCTCAACTAAAACAAGTGAACAAGTTGTACCGGTAAGTTTTGCAAAAGTTGTACCAGTTAGTTTCTTATAAGTTGAACAGTGTACTGGTAAGTTTTCAAGAAGATGTTCATACCAGTAAGTTTTGCATTATTAGTTGTAATAGTGGGTTTTATTCAGTAAGTTTTCATAAGTTGTACTGGTTAGTTTTCCCATCAGATTTGCATAAATTTTATACAGTGATTTGTTAACTATAATCAATTAACGTGGAGCAATTAAAATCTATTTGTCTGAAACTAATTGTTAAAATAATTATGTAGAGATAAGGTTTAATTTGATATATATATTGCGCACTTAATTCGATTAATCTTCCAGGTTTCATAAGTTAGAACCAGTCTGGAAGTGTGGACTCGATGCTAATTACTTTTTGTCAGTATCACTTTCTAATCATATTGATGATTCGATTATACAAGAATTCAGATGTATTTCCTGAAATGTCAGAAATATTTTGGTTATATTTTGATATGTTTGAATAAAATATATCAATATGATGTTTTCTATCTACCCGTAGCCACCTTTTAAGCCAGGCCCAGGTGGAGATACAGACTCTGAAAATAAAGCAAGTATCACTGAAGTATTAAAACCTACTGGACATGGAGATAGTAGTTCTGATGTGGAAAACATATCCAGTGTAACAACTTCAAAGAAGGTGAGCTGTGGTTGATTTTGTTCAACTTTGTTATTTATAAGGGAGGCAACTGCTGATGCACTATTTAAATACAAGATTTGGAACACAAGTTTTCTCTTATAACTGTTGATTATGATTCAGTGACTTTTTACTGATGTATCATTATTCTGAGATGAAATTGTTCCCTTAGAGTGACTGATGAAATAGTTCCCTTTGAGTGTCTGATGAAATAGTTCCCTTTGAGTGACTGATGAAATAGTTCCCTTTGAGTGACTGATGAAATAGTTCCCTTTGAGTGACTGATGAAATAGTTCCCTTTGAGTGACTGATGAAATAGTTCCCTTTGAGTGACTGAGTTCAAAACAAATGTTGAAATCAGAAGAACGATGGTAAGAACATTCTTGAATTACATAAAGGGATCTATTAACATTTAAGAGGCTATATAGGGTGACGACACATTTAAAACAAAAAGCATATACTGCAATGTCTTGTTATACATTACAGGATGTTACTTCTGAACCAATTAAATCGGAAGAGAATACAACCGAAGAATCTGTACTGCCAAAAAAGGTATAAGAAAATATGTCTGAATAGTTCAAGTAACTTTAAAATATGATACATGTATCATTAATGTCCTTCTTCAATCTTGATATTGTTGTTATTGAGAAATGCAATCATGGTTAAAATTCTTCCTTGAAGCTGTTATTTGCATTTGTTTTCGTCTCTTTAAGATTTCTTTTACACATCTTAAAAATCTATAAATGTTTAAAAATTGAATGACTGTTAAGCAAGTTTTTTTAGGCCGCAGCAGGTTAATGGGCACTGAAAATAATAAAAGCTTCTAAGTCTCTCAAGACTTGATCCCCATAAATAATTGTACCAAAATTCACAGGTTAAATAATTGACCTGCTGAAATGAAATGCAAATTTACATGCATGTTGAACTTTTGAGTAACATTTTCTGATCTATTTGATTTAAAATCTGCTGCAGTCCCTCCTTCTAAAGTTGGGTGTAAAATTATGATGACCTTTAAAGTAAAGATGTAAATTCTTGTCATTGAAGCTTTTTTTCTTTCATTGAAGATTGTAGTGATAAGCATTTAAAATATTCTGGGATCTTTTTTCCAAGAACCTCCAAAGGCTTTGAAACAGGGAAACGCATAATAAAATACACAGATTCCACAGCACCAAAAGCTGCATTCATAGAAATGGCTTTAAATTACTACACATTTATAAGTATGGGTTAGAATTTGAGCATGGTTTTTCTACCAATTTACATTCTCGCAACATAGATGGCAGTGAGCGCTTTCTACTCAGTACCCATTCACATGATCTTTATTTCCCCATGCTTACTGTCATAATTATTGGACACAAGCTGATTGTTGCAAGCGGCTCACTGATTAGCTATGAGTGCATGTTGTTTCGCCTGTCCAAAAAAAGAGAGTTACATGTAAAAAGCAGAGTGTTATTATGAAAGTATTTGAATAAGCACCCGATGCTAAAGGAGAGTAAAAATAGTGTAATTAAGGTAATTTACATCGTATTCATTTACCTCCTGGCTGTTGTAACAATGTATTTATTTTACAGATTGTAGAGAAGAAACCAACATTCTGTTTGAATCCATCTGCTACCGGAAGCTCAAGTTCAAGCAAATTGGTAAATTTGTTTTGAGATTTATTTGGCAGTATTAAGTCAGGGCCCTTCTCAATCCTCTGTTATTTGGGCTGATGTTGGCCTCATTCCCCCACCAAAATATTATCTATCCCCATTCAAATTCTTAGTTTTCCCCTCGGAGCAAAAAATAAAGAATCACTAGTTTGATTCATGTCGCATTTTAAATTTGAACAAAACTGAAAAAAGCTAGGCTTCTGTGCTATATTACGATGTATATGAAATAGAGCTGTCATCGACAGAAACGATATTCTGTATAATATATCGATATCATCGATATGCATTTACCGAATCATTGACCGCTCTAATATGAAGATATATATACACAGCACTACATGATTTATTGTACAGTTTAACACAAGTATATGGTAAACTATGTCTGTGGTATAACTCATGTGTCATAAATGTGAAAATTAGGAAATCCATGGTGAAACCAACTACCAATAACCAGAGCAACAATTTACTCTAACTCATTAAGCCTGTCGCAATGATTTTAAGCAACCAATATTTCGCTTTATGGACAATTGTTCGTTATTTAAAAATATTTTCTTGTTTGAATATCATTTTATTTGCAGGGCAATGAAGACAAGAAGACTAAAAGTAAAAAGAAGAAATCTGAGTCAGAAAATAGTGAGAACACAGAGAAGGTAATTTTGCAACATAAGTTGTTGCATTTTTGTGTCATTATAATTTACATGAACTTGCAGTTATTTTAATTGCTTTCATTTACCCTTGTTTTTGGATTAGATACCAGGGATTTCCCTGACACAGAAACCTGACTCCCTTTTCTTTCTAAGGACTCCCATTTTCCACTTACTGTGCATCCCTGGGACCCCTAAAATAAACCTTTGTCAAGTATTAAGGGCATATCTAGGACTCCGCAAATTTACTAAGGACCCCCAATTTTGAGGGTCCAAGGACCCCTAATTAAAATCCTAGGGAAAACCCTGAGATACCTTAAAAGGTGTTGTTCTACTAAATACTGCATTTTGACTTAATTGGTTTTATTAAAGTGCTTATCTTTTACATTGAAAGAACAGCTAATTCTGTTGCAATAAAAGAAAGAAATGCAAAAGAGAACCTGGGATAGATTGGGTAATTGCCTATTGCATTTCAAATAAAACAGAGTTGGGTCTGATTTGTGGAAATTGGATAAATATGTTATCTTAATTTAACTATTACCTTACCTTTTAGGATAAAACAAAAAAGCTTGAACAGAGGGAGAAGGAGAAGGTTAAAAAAGCTACTGACAATAAAAAGGTCAAAACAGTAAAAGATTTAAATAAAAGTTCAAAGGATAACCAGAAAGAGAAGAAGGTAATATTCAGAAATAGTCAGTTTTGAGAATGGTAAAAATCCAATGGCACAGTAGTTTTTATTGGCAATGAACCATTTATCAGAGGAGTTGAAAAACAGCTTTCATATTTCTTGTTCATTATGCTCCCCAAAGGGAGAGCAGTATAGTCGCCACTTTGTCCGTCCGTCACACCCTTGTCGGGTTAATAACCAAAAAATACTTGTGGGATTTCAATGAAACTTCAAATATTGACAGAGGGCAATATGCATAAGTGCATGGTGCAAGAACCATAATCCTACCTTCAGTCATTTCTGAATTATCTCCCCCTTCCAACTTTTCAGTATGCATTCATAAGGCAGTTGCTTGTCCGGACCATAACTCAAAAAGTAAAGGGATTTAATGAAACTTGAAATATAGATAGGTAGCAATGAAAGGAAGTGTAGACTAGTGCGCAAAAGCTTTAATCCTACCTTCCATATTTACAGAATTATCTTGCCTTTACCAAATTTTTTCATAGTAGGTGCTTTTCCGGGCCATATCTGGGAAATAGAGAATCTCGGGTTACTGTCCGGTGAGAACAATGTTATCAGGCGAGGTGATATCGTTTGTGGTGGCGAGCTTTAGCGAGTCACCACGAACGATATCGCCGAGTCTGATAACATTGTTCGAGCCGGACAGTAACTTGAGATTCTATTTATCATGAAACTTAATTTTCCGAGCATGTTTTAGTGTGTCTTTACCTAAAATTTAGTGTTCAATCCGCTAATGTGATTATTACGGAGACCCGGCAAATCACATATCATAACTCTACATCCACCAACAAATAGTTCGCTGTAAATGGGCAAAATATAAAACAAAATGCAGGTCTGATTTCAACACTTTAATGTTATACAATATTGAAAACATTTATTTCTGACAATTACCACAGTTTTATAAAATATTCCAACTAATAATACATAACATGAAAAATATGCGTATTAATTGATGCGCACCAAGCAACCGCCCCGACAGCTGCATAAACAAAATCAAAATGGTGAAGAAGCTGAAGCACATGGAAATCACGGACAAACAAAAATCAACATGTTGGCGTAAACCGTTTATAAAAAGACTCAGGTGGGCCATACATTATTCACTGGTTGGACGTTGGAGGATTTCCATACACATTCATGGTTTGAATGTTAAGAGTAGCCCCGAAAAACAAAGATTGATAACCGGCATTTTGGCCTTGGACCGGAAGGTTGAAAGCTGGCATTGACGTTTGTGAGTGAGACGTTGTTTCAGTGCGTGAATATGACTCTGGATTGTGTGATTCGTGAACAGTTTTTGAAATTGTGGACTGATTATTGTTGCTTAGAATTGATGAGCATTGTTTTTGTGCGTTTAGGCTTATGTTGCTGTAATTGATGATGCTCTGTACGTTCTTGTGACCGCTAATTTGCATGATGTCAGTGGGTGCAGTGCCACTGTCTCTTAATTTCTGGACTGTATATTTTCGTGCTGAATGGTTTGTTAATTTGCGATTAATGCCAGCTTTCTGTGTCATAGTTTTCATTAGGCAACTAAGCTTTTTTACACCGATTCTCTGACGGAGGAACCATTGACAGTCATGATCTACTAGTGGGACGGTTCTTGGTGCTAAGTAAAAGGAGTCATCAGGCTTACTAAAACCATGAGGGCGTTTGGATGCATAAAGCCGATACACAGAAATGATATCTCGTGAATCACCAGATGACCAGAGTCTCGGTGCAACTTGACGGCTGTCTAAATGCTCTCCTGTTCTTGTCTTGGTCTGGCGTTCAACTAACTCCAAGAACTCTGTGCCATCTCCATCGTATTTGATACTGACATCACCCCATCTGTAAGTCAAATTTGAGTATTTAGAAATTATCAAAAAATTTGTTTGAGAAAAATCTATATTTTGCATGTTTTTCATACTTTCAGCTTTACATCTGGAAAAAATCCACCCTTAAGGTTCTTGTTAAATGGTAGCACCATTTAATCAATATAAAAAAGATTGCTATTCTATTTCAATATCAATTTTGCATAAAAAATGACACGTTTTCCGAATATAAAAACAAATCATCAATTTTCAGTTGGATTTGAGACGAGATACATGGCCAAAAAAACAAGATCTTGGATAACTGTCCAGTCAAATTGGAAAAAAGAACCGAGATATTGAGATGGACACATGAAGGAGAAAAGTGAGTATACTGTATATAAATTTTCATTAAAACCGTGATAATAAACATTACTGTAAACAAACGTATTTGGCAAGTTATTCGCAGGTATAAATATTCGCGTATTCAAGTGCAGAACATGTAAAGAAAGTAATTAAAAAACAATTTTGCGGATTGAGCAAAATTTGGCAAAAAGTGAATTGCATGAAATAATTTATTGGTTTACAGTATTTGATTGTATTAAATTAATTGGTATACATACTTCATATTGTGATGCTCGTCCACACCTCGCAGTCCAAAGTGGATGGTAAACTTCAACCAGAGAGTGTTGATGATGGCGTGTGGGGTACCTGAACCGAGAAGACCTTTCTCATACAGAATCTCTATTTCGCTGTCTGTTATTGGCTGTGCAGCATTTTCTTTGTTGCCTTTCCCATCACCTTTTAGTTTCTTCATTTTTGACTTTAAAACAAATTAATTATTATGTTTATTGAAAGTCAAATTTGTCAGTACACTGATTAAGTTTGTTTATATTTATAAAGCAAACATCAAAAAAAATTGTGGTACTGGTAACATCGTGAAACGGATGGGTAGAAACAAACATTATTTTGTTTTTTAGGTTATTAAGCAATTAATTGACGGAAAGCAAGTAGTCAATAATCTACAATTTAAAAAAATAAAGATGGCTATACAATAAACCAAAAATAGGTCAAGTAGGATTACCAGAACCACACATTATTTTATTATGGCCTTATTTATAATACTGTAAAATCATTAATTTTCGTGGGGGATTTAGTTTTGTTGATTTCGTGGTCCAGCTTAACCACGAAATTAAATCCCAGACAAAATATTGAACCATTTTATGTGTATAAAAGGAAATGCAAAATCCACAAATTCATATCCCCACGAAATAACATTTTTCATCAAAACCACGAAATTTAGTCCCAACGAAATTAAATGACTTTACTGTACAGTAATTGGTAACTGACTTATTTTCTACAGAATTTAAAACAGCTTGCTTTACAAAAGATATATAATTATGCTATACTTATTCTCTTTCAGAGTATGAAAAAGAAAAATGTTTTAAAAAAGAACTCACAGCCATTGTTTCACGCAAAAGAGGAAACCCCTGTCTTCCAGACCCCTTAGAAATGGTGAACGGATAGTGATCTTTCTGTAAAACTCTCTCAAATGTGGACGTGAAAGATCTTAATGATGTTGTATCATATTCTAAGCCATCTTCCTTCCTGACAGACAAAACAAACAACGCCAACAGCTCATCCAGTTCTCTATGCGGAATGTTGATAATTTCTCGAGTTTCTTTTCTTATTACCATGAAATTGTTTAGCCGTCTCATATGGCTATTTGTTTTCCTTAACGTATTCTTATTTTTTTGGATGTGATTAAAGTCATCCAAAGCCTCCTTTGTAACAACACTTAAATCGAATCCCACACTGGCCACAGTCACTGTGTTGTTTGTTTCAACCTCATCATCATTACCAGTAAGTGGAGTTGCATTGGTACAAGATCCACTGGTGGCATTGCCCTCAATATCAAGTAGAATCTTCTCAATTCCTTCAATTTCGATCTCATCAGTCAATTCATCCCATTCAATTGAAAAGGAGGCCATTGTTGAGTTGTAGCAGACGGTTATTTGTTGTTGTTGTTGTTGTTGCTGCTGTTGTTTTTTTCTTTGACTTAAGCTTTTTTAAGCTTTTTTTTTTTATTTGATGTAAGCATTGTAATTTAAAATTGTTTCGAAAACGTTTTCTTTTTGTCATTTATTGCCTTTTGCTGTTATTAATTCTGTTTATATATTATGTTTATAGTTCTTAAATAAAAATGTATGACATAACTCTTGTTTTTAATGATACAACAAGTTGAATGATCCATTCATGAATCATGAAAGTAGTCCGTCAATTTGTGGGCGGAGCTTAAAAGTGTTATCATGCTACTAGCAGCCTATTGACCTGAGAACACTTTATGTTATCAGGTCATGTGTTATCAGTCTGTTACCATGGTAGTTGCATGATAAAGTACTGAAGGGGTTCAACAGAAACATGGAATGCCTTCAATATTAACTGAATTATCTCCCTTTAATCATGTATATTTTCCATCATGGGTGCTTGCCCTGTCATTATTGTGGAAAGTACTGAAGGGATTGAAATGTAAAATGGAATATAGATAAATGACCATAAGAGGAAGTGCAATGCACAAGAACAATAATCCTACCTTCTGAAAGATTTTCATCAGATTTTGGTCAAAGGATCAACTCATTTCAAATGATGCATAGAACTAGTAGTTCAGTCATGCCCGGTCTCGGGCTGGGCTTCAAGGATTTAGCTTTCAAATCATGTCCGACCCACTATCTTCCAGAACCTTCAAAGGATTTAAATCATACTTGGGATGAATGATAATCTCACTGAGATGACTTGCAGAACCTATATATCTATATGCCAACCCAAAGTCATGCTTTTCATGGACAATGGGCGTTCGGGCAGCATCCATCGCTTCCATACATAATTGTGTCAAAAATAAGTTCTGTTTTGTCTATACAGTAATCCATTGAAAGAACCCAAAGCTGAGGACTAGTGGAATATTTTTCTGGAAAGTGAAAACTAATTAATATGCTCTTTATGAATATAGTGGATTACAGTGACTTTTTTATGAGATGTGGCATTCAGACACTTTCTGCAAAATTGTTGTAACTATTGCCATAGACACTATTTAGGCCCCACCCCCTCCCTGTAGAAAGTGATTGTCGGCAGTTAATTTTACTTATCCCAGACATTGGGCTAGTCGCATAGATTGAAGACTGATGTATTTATAATGACATTATGGCCAAAATCCTGTCATTGAGCGCTGTCAGGAGCAGGCTGCACCGTCATATATGATTATTGACTAGATATGATATGAATTAATTCCAATGTAAGTTGTACACTTAAACAAAAAAATTGAAAATTTCAGATTATGCCAGTAAGATCTCTGTCAGATGCTGAATATGTTGCCATATTTAATTCAGCTGTGGAAAATGCTATGGCTCTTAATATGGAAGGTGAACCAGTTTCATTTTTTTAAATCTTTATTCACAAATTTCACTTCGTCCGATATACAATGCTTAATTTCTCTTATGGGTCTAGTTTGAGGTTATTTTATACAAGAACTAACATATTGTTACAGTAGTCATTCTGTTGATTATAAATTTAATAAATATTGTTCAAGAAATTAACATTTGGTGACAGATTCTGAGTGTGCAGACTTCAGACATGTTCAAAATAGGCTACATTACAATTGCACTGTCACAAATCTGAATGGATAAGTGAGTGGGCCAGTAAATCATCATTTTAGCTAGAAGTGTACCTTAAGCAGGGGTGTCACTAATTCTTGAAGTAGCAGGGAAATCACCAATAGACAGGGTCTGGGGGGGGGGGGTAATTCCTTTAATTATAATCGTTCATACAAGAAAAGTAGCCTGGTGATGATGCTTAAATTACTGGGTAATTTTGCATGCTCCCAGCTCTTATTGACACCCCTGCTTAAGTAATATTATAGAATATATATCGAATTTAAAGTCCAATTCCATGTTTTGTGTAATCAATTTTAGGTAACCTTGGTAACTTTTGTTTTCACTAAATTGTTATTTATTGGTTATATTCTAATTTTGTTAGTAAAACATTATTTTAACTACATAAATGCAAACATTCAATGCAGAATGGCAGCCAAAGGTTACACCCCCAGCCAAAGTTAAGGAAAAAAAGAAGTATAGTGTTACTGTTGGAAGAAAGGTAAAACAACAGGTGCCTGACAAGAAAACCAATGAATTAGGTGATGCTGTGGTAGATGGTGCGTCTGAAACACCTACAATATCAACTACTGTGAATAAAAGGGATGATGATGACTTACATAGTGAAGGTACAGCAGTTGCATATATTACTGGATGTATTAAAAATGGAGTGGCGGAATATTCTTAATTAATGTACTTGTTATCTTAATAACCAGATTATGTGAACTCTGGTATTTGTTTATATTTCAATGAGTATTTTGATATGATTACAAACCAGAAGTCAAGGTTTCATTGCTGAGTTTAGTTTAAATTTATTTATTTTGCATCAATTGAAAAATAAGTTCTTACAACTGGCATTCTTGATGACTGCTTCCTGGGTTAATAACTAGTACTCCACCAAATTAAACAGAAAAGTTACTGGCTAGCTAGGAGATTAAAAAATGCAACCTTTGCAAATATGAAATTGCCCTGATGCTATTTGAACTGGCAGACCATTGTTATTGTCAACTCTGTAGATGGGGGCTTGAACTCTCAACCTTCAGATGAGGCATCTCTACCACTAGGCTTACATGAGAGATGCTTTGATGATTAATGATGAAATACTTTTAAGTCGGTAGCAGAAGCAGGTAAGGAACAGATTGTTGATGCTGAACAGAACCTATTACTTATTCATGTTGAATTTTGCTTTCCCAAGATGAGGAAGTTCATACAGTGAATGTTGGACTTGATAATGAAACAGATGATTTTGATGCTGAAGATGAAGCTGTGGTTGTTGAAGACAAGTTGGATGATGACAATAGTGCCAGTGATGGCGATGATAATGGGGATATCATGCCAAATGAAGAAAATGTTAATGTTGAAGAAATGGAAAGGTACTATGCTTTTGCTAATGAGAATAAACATGTTACTGATCAAATTCATAGGTCTACCCACAAAATTGATAAAAAGGTGAATTTTAAGCCAAACTTATATGATAAATGTTTTACTTCTTTATACGGTTAATCAGTTATGAGAATTATACAATATTTTCCAACACAATGATGAATATATGTTTAAGAAATGTGGATCAGCTCCAACTAATTTTAAATGGAAATTTGGGAAAATGTTCACATTAAGTAGGGGATTAAATAAAAACATGTTTCAAAAATAGGACAAGTAAGTGCTCTGTATATATGTGAAGAACTATTCATTACTGCAAATTGTATCATATTAGGGAATTATTGGTAGGAAATGATCTTATTATTAATCACAGGGTTTGTCAAACTACTCCACCCTTTACCAGATTGGAAAACTATTCCCCTCTTTGTCCATTTTGAAAATTCAAGTTTTGTACTCTGTCGTTTGAACTTTTCCCAGACATTTGCATGGTATTAGGAAATTTACTAATACATAAGTGTGGTTTTCTTGGAATATCATGATTGAATTGTGTATATTCATGACAAGCATCTAATTGTTTTTTTATCAGATAAATCCTTGCATCTGATTAAGGGCTTGTAAAACTCAATGCTGAACAGCCTCATCATTATGACAAATTTACTTCCACTTTGTGTTCAGCTTTCTTATTATATTAGTCTTAAGGTTATATCTATTGTAAATGATTTGTCTTACTTGACTGATTCAATATCGCTTGCTTTTACAGCACTGCACAAGGTGAAAATGAAATCACACCACCAGTTAGTGTAGTGGATGTTGCTGAGAAATTACCACTAAATGTTTCTGCCCCTATAAAGAAAAAGAAAAAAATATTGAAAGCCAAAAAGAAACTTGAGCCCAAACATCTACCATTTAATGAGAGTAAAGGTATTTGTAATTTTTATGAAAGTTTATGTTGAGCTGATTTGCGTATGAATAAGATGTCTATTGTTTATTAATAAGTTTTCATGTTGACAACAAATTTGTGCCATTCATTCTAAAAACACTATTCCTTCCATATCAACAGGTATAAACAAAATCTGATCTGTTCTGTAATTTTTACTTTGCTTTCACAATCCTAATCTGGTTAAAAATTAGTGATTCACTGTCACTTATTTGGTGTGGTCAAGTTACATGAAGTGTGGAAGTTTCTTCCCACAAGTTGCATCTTATTACATACATGATAGGATTCACAGTCTTAGAATACATACAATTGTATGTAAGGGCATTTAAATGACGACACAGAATAGAACAACTATATTCACTGTCAAGCACATCATTACAAAAATTGGACATCAGAAACAACAGCTTACGGGTGGTACTTATATATTTCCACAATGTTAAAAACTGAAGTTACTGAGAACTATGCAAAATGAACAAAATTTATGCTTCAGAAATATCAATGGTTGACAAGATATGTAAAATGAAACAATTGAAGAAATTGAAAGAAGAATCTACTGCAAAGAAAGACAGACTGACAGATTGTAAAAAGGAACAGGTACATTCTAAGCATGTGAAATCTTCTGAGAAAAAGATAAGCAGAAAGAGAAAAATGCAGGAGAGGGAACTAGATGCAAAAGGTTTAATTTGTATTCAGTTATATTTGTTTAGTTTGTCTTGAAGACTGTTATTGTTTGAAGCATATATTTAGACTCTTAAGACTCTAGTCATCGTCACTTATGTCAAATTTAGTGTCATAATGCCAAGTCTTGACTTGCATGTCATTGTGTACTTGGTTTCATAAAAATAATGCAATTTGATGTGCATTGCTACTATATTCACTTGTTTTTCAGACCCATTCTATTAAAAAAGTTACTAGTTGGACAAGATCAATCTTGGTATTGGTAAACCTGAAAAATATTTAGTAAATTTGGGATAAAAACAGTTTTTGAAAAAGAAGCAATCTTTGATTTTTTTTAAATTTTGCATCATATGCTCTGTATGATACCTGAGTTTGTTTATTTATTTACCACTTTTTTCTAATGGCTGTTTCCTCATGTACAATCAAACTGTTTAAATAAGAATGGTTTATTCAAGGAGAAGAATTTTTATCCCAGTTTGTATCAAGATTTATCTATGATAATTACTACTTGTACAATTATGGAAAACATGATTAAACTGATCCTTTATTAAAAGTGTGTTTTTTAAGGCACATGGGTAATGTGTTGTAATAGTGACTGTCTGAAATGGAGATACCTACAGGATGTTTTTGATCCTTCACTTGTACCAGACAGATGGACATGTTCAATGAACACAAGTAAGTGATGGTTTTTTTAAATAATATATTGCCAGGAATATAAACTGATAATCTTGACAAGGAAATATAATCAGCATTCAGAGCACTAGCATAATAGTGATTCATAAAAAACACTGACTCAGTGTTATTCTTTCAAGTTTGAACTTATATATTATATGCTAATCTGTTTCAATGATTATGTCACAATTGTATGTCAATATACTTGGTTAAAATCATGGAAGGATTTTCTTTTTCTTTCTATCAAAATATAATTTGTACTATATTCAACGACTTGTCTGATCTAGCTTGTGTCTAGGAAGTTTTACTAGCTCACAAACAAAGTTACTAGCCTCTGGATTCGGGCTAGTGGTTACTGTAAAGACTCACTGCCTCTTTGTTTATTGTATAATCACCAATTTTGTACTTCACCAAATGAATTTTCTCCAGACAGGTCTTGTGGTTAGACACATTTGGCAAACTGACAATTTTGGTCATTTATGTTACATCCATTTACAAAATGTATAATATTCCTTAATGACTTGATGTTGAATTGTGTTGGTAAGATTTTCAATGTGTATTCTTTTTGTATGACAATCAAGATTTTTGAGACTTTTTGCTAAAAAAATCTTTTGTTTTATTCTAGACACAGAGTACAACAATTGTGACAAGCCAGAAGAAAATTATGATGAAAGTGAACATATTTACACCAAGTTTACTGAAGGATCAATTGTATGGGCAAAAATGACTGGATATCCTTGGTAAAGTACACTATACTGTCAAATACTTCAGCTCAATACTTATGTAATTGCTGTATTTCAGTTTCCATAATGTTGTACTGTACCATGGATTTGTGCAATGTCCTTCAACTTGTGGCTCACCTTGGTCTGATGGGGTATTTGGATCAAGTGGCATCTGCTGTCTGTCAACATTCCCTTCAAACTGCTTCAAATAATTCCAAATTGTACTTACCCCTGGTTGTCAGAGAGTGAAGCTTCATTGTTGGTTGATAATAATGCTTAACAAAAATACTCACTCCACAAAATATCACTGCTATGTCTCAGTATCATATTTTGAAACTTGAGCACATCAAGTCATTAAAAGAGAGAGAATAAATTGCTACAGGAAACGCCACATACATAAGACAGTGCCTCCCCACATGGACCTCTGGGAAATCAACAATCCATAAAACAAATTGCAAAAGCGAAAACATAGGTTAATAACAACACGGCTACATAACGGCTACATAACGCCAGCTCCACCACTTATCGGTGGTGCAAAGAAAATGAGCTGTCAACACTTCCATGGTGCAGCTGTGCCTTGTGTTTACTTCTACACACATGAGTATGATTTATATTTTATTTGATAATTTTATTAAACGGACATATTTCGAAAATCGGAGAATGTGGTACCGTGTAAGAACACTTTTACAGCAGGTTGGCTTCGATTTCGTTTCAATATTGTGCGAACTGTGGTGCCAGGAGCTTTTCTCCCGAATCGGACTTGTGCATATTTTAAGATCTGCTATCATTTCAAGTACACTTCGTTGCTTACACACACCGTAAGAACTGTTATTTATAGTAGTTACGCCGGAACACAACAGAATTTATAAGCACTTCTTAAAAAGGAAATATGCACATATTTATAAAAGTGGTGGTGCTGTTGCTGTAGTGATGGCTCTGTCGAGTAGTGGTGGTGCTGTCGAGTATGTTTTGCGCCCGAAGTAACATAAATATTTAATTCTTTTGGAATGAATACAAAGGTGGCTATGTTTATCATACATTGTTATGCTTGTTATGCCCACCAGTTGCGGAAACAATACTCTAAGCGAACTATCTTAACCAAAGTGAAAACTATTCTGAAAACAGTAGGCTTGGTGCCGTAAATTTTACCATAAAACTAACCTCTTTCATAACCTTAGTCATCGAAGCAACGTCTGATGTGTCGGAATGTTTGGGGTAGGGGCGCAATACAAAGTTAACTTTTCGTAACCTTTCAGTACTATACTGATAATTACTTCGGGTGCAAAACATACTCGACAGCGCCACCACTACTCGACAGCGCCACCACTACTCGACAGCGCCATCACTAGAGCAACAGCGCCACCACTTTTATAAATATGTGCATATTTCCTTTTTAAGAAAAGTTGTGTTCCGACGTAACTACTATAAATAACAGTTATATTTGCATGCGCCAGAATGTTCTTACGGTGTGTGTAAGCAACGAAGTGTACTTGAAATGCTAGCAGATCTCAAAATATGCACAAGTCCGATTCGGGAGAAAAGCTCCTGGTACCACAGTTCTCACAATATTGAATCGAAATCGAAGCCAACCTGCTGTAAAAGTGTTCTTACACGGTACCACATTCTTCGATTTTCGAAATAAATCATACTCACGTGTGTAGAAGTAAACACAAGGCACAGCTGCACCACGGAAGTGTCGACAACTCATTTTCTTTGCACCACCGATAAGTGGTGGAGCTGGCGTTATGTAGCCTGTAGCCGTGAACAAGCTTTCATTATTCTTCCATTGTTTGTCGGCCTACATACAATAAATAGATATAAAGGGTGGATTTTGGTAAAAGAGGGAGGGAACTACAGGGAACGCCACATACATAAGACAGTGCCTCCTCACACAGATCTCCGGGAAAACAACACTAGAAAACATAAGGCACTTAAGGAGGTTAAAGGGTACATACCTTAAGGAACAGAGGCGCAAGGAATGGCCTGACAGACAATAAGGAATAACTAGGAGAATCAACAAGGACAGTGAAGGAGGGGGGTGGGGACTCTAAATGCACAGCAATTAACAAATTTAGTTCCTCTTTTAGTGATAATAGTCCAGTATGAATGACTGAATATAAGTGAATGATCTTAGCTTTGGACCACACCGGAACAAATCTGTAGTATAACAAAATGAATATACATTCGTATATTATAAGGAATTTGAAACTATACATCTACCATAAATCTGCAGCTTAACCTGAAGAAGATCTGTATGTATATATTTATTGTTACAGGTGGCCTGCTATGGTGGAGGTTGATCCAGATACTGAGACATTTTTCAGGATTGCATCTGAAGACTCAATGATACCTGTAAGTTCCGTTGTTAGACTACATAGTAATTCAATATCCTTGATGTTATAATTTTGATGGTAATTTTTTTCTGGTGTGCAATATATCTGTTGATCTTGCTTTATCTCACATTATTTTACTCAAATATAGACAGGTAAGTTATTTATTCCTGCGTTAGTGTTGTATAATTAATTCAAGACCCTATAAAATACATTGAGATTGTTTTCATGAATTCATTGCATGTATTGCAGACCCACTATCATGTAGTATTTTTTGGTGATCATGTTTCAAGAGTCTGGGTGAAGTCGGCTCTTCTTGTACAATTTACTGGAGATGATGAAAAAGATGTAGTCACTATGCAGGTATTAGCACTTTAAAATATTCTCTAGAAAGTTCTAGCTCATTTACCATGAAAGCTTAAAAATATGCTTGCATGGTCTTTTGTATCTGGACCGACCCCTCTTATATTTTTCTCTTGACCCAAAAACGGAGAGTAAACGCTGTACAAATACCATTACAGCTTTATTATGTATCATAACCGTTAATTCTTAAGAAATTTATCAAAATGTCAATCATTGTTCAGTGGGAGTGAATAATCTTACAAGTAATTTATGCTTTATTTAGTCAAGATTATGTTTGTTGTAGTGGATATATATAAAGCTTGTTTTTGGCCGAATTGGAATTGCAAACTATCTCATGTTTTTTATGCACTGTTGAAAATCACATTCAAAACTAATTAAGTTCTGTTAAAGTTTATCTAAGGGATGTACAAACCTGATTAATGCAGAGCTCTACAAAAGGTTGTAAATGAATGTTAATTGGTGTTCAAAAAATAACGTCAGAGCTCTAGCCAAAGTTAATTACTTCTCAGCTTTTGTGATTTATTTGGTGCTAATTCATTAACTGGGAAAGATACTTGCATGAGTTATGTTACAATGTTTTTGGGGGATTTGTGTGTCTTAAATATTCAGATGAAAGGCATGTGGATATATTAGTGTTACCAACTAAGAAAACCATAACAGAAATATAGCTGATTAACGCAATAATGATTTACCTTATTAAACAGTGATGGGGATGTCTCAAGGGTTATGTCAAATATAGATAGCTGAATATTATTGACAGTGTCTTATCTGAGTTAGATTCTTCTCACTATGGCTAATGAGAGTTTAAAATATAGTTCATGGCAGTTGCCTCCTTATACAAATGCAAATAAATATGAACTGTAAGCCTTAATGTTTTCACCAATTAGTTCAAGAGCAGTTGCGTCCCTTGTGTCAAACTTTTATTTCTAAATCCTATTTCCCCAGTGCAATTGTAAATTGGAATAAAGTGTCGGGTAGAGTTCTTTGTATTCCATAGTTATACTTCATTAACTTATCTTGTACCAGTTACATGATTTAGAATATCCTGTGTAATGAAAAAGTGCTGGCAAGTGTTTGTAAAGTTAGTTGTGTTTCTTATGTGCCAGTGTACCAAGCATTCATACATCCTGAAATTTACTGTTATGAAGGATAAGGTTTTGTTCTGGTTTTTGGTGTTCTTGTTTCAGAGCTCGAAGAGGAAAAGTTCTTCATCTAAAACAGATGTTGCAAAGGCTAAGAAAAATGCCCTCAATGCATTAAAATGCACAATAAAGGTAGTATTTAAAGATGTATCTGGCTCATCTGAACATAAAATGTTTGAATTGGCTTTATCCAGTATTGTTGTTACATTGGCTAAAACATCTCTAATAAGAGCCATTGCAATGTAAAACCTATTGAACAAAATCATTGTTTTATCATATTACTTACAGTCACCTAAACCGGTAAAATAGCCTGATTGGAAAACTGGAAGTTATTTATCTTTCTTCTACAAATATAGATTAATACATTATGAGTTCATTCTTTATAAATGCATGTTTAGTGATGTGTTAACCATAGGAAATATATTTTTCATGTTTGGTTAATTAAACAAATGAACAAAAAATGAGCATAGTATAACTTTAACAGAAGTTTTTTTGTGTGTTATTGAATGGTTGAAGAAAATAACCCACACACAGAAGTGAAATGTTGATTTATCATGCTGATTATAATGCATAATTTACTGTTTAAGCAACGAAAATGTAAATAGTTTTATTAAGTACTTAAAATTTGCTTTTTTAATATTTCAACACATTTATGGCAGAATACTTTCATTTTTTGTACCAAGTATTAGATTATGAAATTGATGATTAGTGGAAACATGTGCCTGATTATCACCAATTACCTATTAATAATATAAGCTATTTATGACACTTGTTAAAGGCCAGCTAATGAACAATTCAACCACTAATTGTAAATATTGGGTGAACTAAAGTAAGACAAAGTATAGTCAATAAATTTTCTCCCCATGAATGGAAACTTTTATGTATTTTTGTCTATCTTGATTCTGCTACACCTTTCTACAAATATGGCTTTGTTAAGAACTGGTCTACACCTTGCAAGTTTTGTTATGATATTCTAGTTATATTTCAGGAAAGAATAGAACTGTTTGGATTTGCTGCAAGATATACAGGTCCTTGGGCATCAAATAGGAAAGGTTTATAACATTACTGTTATTACTTATTTTGTGAATGTGCCCTTCCCTGTGTTAGTCGTCCTAAAGTTTTTAAAAACAAAGCATGTCTTTGTGATATTCTCTTTTAGTATTTAAGCCTAATTCTTCAATTTGAAGTGTTTGTCTTTGAATTTCGTACCCTGTACACATAAATTTGTTTCACAGTATTTCTATTAAAATAGTTTGATTTGCTTTATACACCATATCTCTATATTACAAATACAGAAATGGAAAATTGCATCCATAGCTTCGCAAAATGAATTATTAAAACGATTTTGCTGGGATATAGAAATTTGTTGATGGCCTATACCACTGATACAATGTACTTTGAGTTTGTGTCCTATATTCAGGCATAAGAATTTTCCGAGGATTCACGGCAATCTGCGGATTTGACTCTTGCAAGGGCCGTTTTTGAGACAATTTAACCCACCTTAGATGCTTAAAAGCCAGGAGCTTCAGCAGCCCCCTGGACCCCTTGCCTAATTTTCATGCCTTTATATTGTAATAGCAGTAATCATACTTGCCATTTGTATTGTTGAAGCCAAGAGCAAGAAAACGAAGACTTCCACAAAACCAGCAAAGATTGAAGAGACCGAGTATTTGGATGATAACACAGTGGATGAAGTATTAGAAAATACTGAATCTTTGCTGGACAATGTTGAAGAAATGCTGAATTCTCTGGATAGTGAACTTGATGACAAAGATGAGGGTATTACAACATAATTGTTGAACAAACGTTTTAATTAGTTAATTGGGTTTCATTGATATCTCGTATAACAGTGAAAGAAAATTCAACAATGTAATTAATAAAAGTACATGTAGCTGTATAGTACAATGTATAACTTTCCTGAAATTATTTGTCCATTTTGACATTTAGTGGAAGTATAACCACAGATAAAAAACAACAACCCTAGAATCAATAGTCGCAAATCAATAATATATGGTATGGTGTCTTCAGTAAAAACAAAGTGACCAATTTGAAATTTTGTTTAAAACCTCAGTATATGAGTGAAACCTTTTTATGCTCCATTTACCCCATTGCAAGTTTATGAGTGAAACCTTTTTATGCTCCATTTACCCCATTGCAAGTTTATGAGTGAAACCTTTTTATGCTCCATTTACCCCATTGCAAGTTTATGAGTGAAACCTTTTTATGCTCCATTTACCCCATTGCAAGTTTATGAGTGAAACCTTTTTATGCTCCATTTACCCCATTGCAGTTCACTATGTTCGTTCAGTGAAGTTTTATTTCCTTTTACCTAAACATGTTTATTTACTGCTGATGAATAGTTTCCCCAACTTCTTTAAAATTACTATGTATGTAAGCATTGAGAGTACATAGCTGATTGACTGTGAATTGTCAGTAATCACACATTACAAGTCATGCGATACTTACATGTGAACTTCATCCTGTGAATTAGTTGTGAGCAAAAAATACCTACTACTTGTTGTATTTTTGTCTCAGAACAAAGCTTTTTTTGTTTTTTTCATGACAAATGGATTTTTTAAGATCCAGATTCCTTCATGTTGCAATTAGTGTCATGGGATTTCTCCTAAGTGATAATTCATTTGTTCCATTCCCATTAGATTCGTATGCAAGTTAAGCTAGATGTATATAGTTTTGCCCGATTGGAAACAGATAATGATAAATGTGTTACAAGAAGATAAATCAACAGCAATTCAAATATTAACATATTTGTTTATACTGTAGCATATTACTATACAGGCTCTCCAGCGTTCGTAGTATTTTTAAAGTGCTCCTAGTTTTTCCTAGTTTTCCAAAAAAGCTAGTATTCCTACTTTTTCGTCAGGAGAGTAGTTTGTTGAGTAAGGTCTAGAAGTTTTAAACGTGGTTCTGGAGATGTTCTTGCTGAAGAAGACAAGAGGATGTTTAGTTGACAGAGTCTTTTGCTGAAAGTGTGATCTGGTGGTCTTGTATCACTGGTTCATAGTCCAACCTTCTCAAATGATGACTGAAAAGGTTGGCATATACTTCAGTGATATCTGCAAGTGGCTTTGGAACAAATAACCTGTCTACTAAATGATCCTATTGCCTTGGAGTATGGTAATGAAATAAAAAAGGCTGCAAAGGTAACATATTCCTTTCAATAATTCACCCTTTTAATCTTCCTATATTTTCCTACTTTTTCCCTATTTTTCTGTGACTTTCATTCCTATTTTTCTCCTAGGTTATTGGTATATACATTGTACTGCTGGAGAGCCTGACTATATCATCATTTGAAATACTTTCTGTTCAAACTGTTTTATTATATTAGGTTAAATATATTGCAGACTCTGATTTTGTGCCCGACAAGCGAGTGGTGTTTGAAGAGAAATCCAAGACTGGTACAGGTTTTCTTTATTTTATCCGTTTATTAAATTGTATAATATTGTAAAAGTGTTAAATGATTTTACCAAATCAAAAATATTTTTTTCTGGATTAATAGACTCAAAAGATTCCCAAATTTATGTGTTGTGCTATTCCCAGTACTTCAAGCCAATCAGTGCAGAATTAGTGCCGATAGATTACATAAAATATATAAAATAGAATATAATTTAAAGCTTATATACACTTGTATTAAAAGTCATGGCTCACAAATATGTAATAAACAAGTTGTTTCATTTTATGAATGGTAGTTAAAATTAATTGGATGAATTTTCAGGCATTTTGCATTTTGTTGTTGATATTTTAGGTAGAAAGGTTGTCGAAAACGAGGCCTCAAAGACAAACATGAGCGACTTTGATGATTCGGAGAAAAGAGTTTCAAACGATGTTACTGTTGATTCAGATATTGATTCTGGTGACAACCAAGCACAAGATGAGTATAGTAATGTAGATAATGATCTTGACAACAAAGATGTTGATGCGAAAGTTCAATCTGGCAAAGGTAATGAAACTGATTATGAAAAAAGGGGGAAAGAAAAAGAGCAAGTAGTGGAGAAAAGAAAAGGAAATAACAAACATAGAATATCAAAGGTCCTTAAAAACAAAACTACTAGTGAAGAGTTGGAACATGAAACCAAAATTGAAGTTAAGAAAATGAAGGTACAGAATGAAGACCAAAAGAAACTGCTGAATGTAGATGACAAAAAGATAAAAGAAGAAAAAAGTAAGAAAATATTCAGCTTACCGAAAGCACGTAAAATGGAAGTGGATGTTAAAGATAATGAAACTTCTCATGGTGTTGTTCAAAGTATTAATGATGAGAAGGATAAAACGGACATTGAAGTGGAAGAGTTTGACTTGTTGGTTGATGAAGAAGTTTGTGTTAAACCTGTGAACAGTGATATATTCTCTGAAGAAAATAGTGATGACAAACACAATGAAGATGAACTTGAACTAATTGATGATAAAACTGATACTAAATCAGAAGCAGTCACTGCTCACAGAAATACTGAACAAAGTATGGATGATGATTCTGGTGATGACTTTGACCTTGAAGAACATTACATGTATGACACACACTCAGATGCTACTGGCAAGATAAGAGAACTGACTAACCTGAATGGAAATGTGCCTGCAACTTCTGAGATTGAAGAATTTAGTGATCCTTTTGAGTTGCTGGAAGAATGAAGGTGATGTATTAGTACTAGAGGTAGAGGCATGCATAAGCGGACATTACAAAGTACACAATTGATTTCAAGGCATTGTCAGGGTCTGTCTTCATTACACATCTACTGGTTTTGTTGTAGTTGGAGGACAGTTAAGAAACTATTTACACTTCTTGCATATTTATGTGTGTGTCTGTGTTCTATATTTGAAGTTCCAAATTGTCAGTAAGTTTTAGGAAATTTCTACAAATAAAGTGTTCACTGCTAATTATTCACTTTTTCGCTCAGTTTTATGTCCTGTGCCCGTTCTTTCAAAATTATAACAGGCAGACTCTTTGACATTCTGGCAAGCTTATAATTATGGTATATTTAGTTATGCCTGCTTAGCTTAGGAAAAATGCTGATACAAACTGTAAAACCAATAAGCTTGTGATCCTCTTACGCTGTCTGCATGTTCCAGTTAACTATTATTTTATTTTGAGGGGATAGATGGATGTGATAAATTCTTATTTGTATCTGTGATCATATTCTGTGATAGTCGAAAATATTGAATGGCTTCAGTGAGTTATCGACGATACATAACTTGTGAATGTATACGTTTCCTTTTATCAGTTATATTATTCGTACGTATTCTTTCATGTAATCAGTTGTTTTAGAATTTGTTAATTCCTGTTAATAATGTTGTTGAATAATTTGTTTGTGTGTTGCAAATAACTTTACCGGTCCCTAACTTGATGTCGGTGTGTTTTGTACACTTCAAAAGTGTGATGCGTATTCCATGAGGGCCTTCATAGAATGATTGTAAGTTAATGTGACTGTTGAAACACTTTGTATGATAATAATTATTGAAGTGTCATAATTATTATGGCATCTGCCTGTTTTTTGCTCACAAAATAAATGCAATTTTGGTGTAAACATAAAATTTGTGGTTTCAGATCCATTGATTAAGGAATTCGCCTGAAGAACATATCAGATTGTTGTATATACTTGAACATATTATTTTCACTGGTTATAATACCCCACAACTTGCGAGCTCCTGTTGATATTGCCTTGTCTAGTGTAATATCCGAAAAAATTATGTTTATGTTGAACTCTGCCTGTTGTTTGTCAGATTGCTTACAAACTTTCATCAATGGTGAACTTCAGTGTTTGGTTGTTCGGAAAGAATAGAATTATGTGACTGACTGCCAGTTTAGTGTTGTTTCAATATTGTTCACTGTATATTGCATTTGATTACATACTGGGGGTAGATGTATTGCCTGCTATATATGATACTCTGTCTTTTAGTTCCTACTTTCTTGTAGCCATTATTAGTCAATTGTATGTTTATCAAATAAATAAAACAAATGTGGTCAGATTGTTCTGTGTTGTAATTCTTTTGCGGTTATTGATATTGCAAAATTACTAATTTGTATTAATTGTATTGTGTAATTTTCGTTTTGTAAGATATTGTTAATATGTCTGTTTTAATGTTTACTTTGTTAACAAATAAAGTGTTAATAAAGTTATTACTGTGTTTTCATTTTGCGGCATAAATATCAAATAACTTGCCATTATACTTTCAAGTCCTGTGGAACGCTCGCAGATAATTTTTCTGCATATAGTCTGATTCACAGATTGTAAGAATGCACTAAGATAAAGGAAATGACATTACTTAATTACATATTTTTTTGCTTTAATTAGTTGCCCGTGCACTGTTAATAATTCTAATAATAGTTTTGTATAAATTTGAACACATTGCTACATGAGAAAAACAGAATAAACTCTACAATGTAATATTTGGATTTATCTCCAGATCTGAAAATAAAGCTTATTACGTTTTGAGAAGGGGTTAGGCACGTTGTATAAAACCATGTGTATAAAGTCCATTGAAAATATGACTGAAATATTTATCTTTAATTTCTCAGTATGTTCAGTCGTATAACACTGTTATGATGTGAAGCCGATTGTACAAAAAGATTTTGAAAAAAACACAACACCTGTTCAGCTGATTTTACAGTCCCTATCAAATGATCGTATTGTTTTTTAAGTATTTTTGAGAAGCTGAAATTGATAACCATTGCAATCCACTAGAACTTTAAACTGATGTTGTTTAAAACTCGCATGAGATTAAGCGGATGTGGGCTTTTTGATACAGGTCCCGCGTCCAACCGTCACCATTTGCTTACATCTTGACAGTGATAAGTCAATCTTGCTCAGATTACAATGATGTAAAGTACCACACATGATGGAATTAACTGACCAAGTAATGGTGATCATTACAAATGAACAAAAAAAACTCTCAGAAACAGGTTGTCAGAATTTAAAATGAAATTTGAAATGATTCATGTTTGCTTAAATGATTTTTTGATTGGTCAGAAACATGACTGGCAGGTACTATTTGTTTTGCTAAATAACTCCACGGGAAAAGTTAAAATATTATTCCTTAAAGTCGATGTTCAGAACTTTAGATGCATTTATATAGCAATGATACTCTTAAAAAGATATTAATCGTAATCATATATCGTAAATGTTCAACTATTGTAAATATTCGTGAATAGTGTAAGCTCAAAGTCTGTAAAAACTAAAGTATTGAAAACAAATATCTGCTTTTATTACTGGGAATATATTCGACATTCGAAGCATTTATGAGCACGAAATGGTGGCGTAAAAGCTAATTGTATCATTGAAGTTTCTTGCCACAAAATGCAAATCTTAAATAACTTGGTGGATGCGTATTAGCTCGGCATTTTTGATTTATGCTTGAGATATATTCGGAACATATTTGCCATAAAATTGATATATTGATGAAATTATCTCTCTAAGTGATTAAACAACATGTCAGACGCACAAATATTTTTTGTAGTTTATTACCAATAGAGTTAACAATTCTAGCCCTGCGTATTGGTGATATAATTGAGAAGAAGTGAAAGGATAGTGTTATACTTGTTGAATTCAATTATAACCAGTAGGTCGAATGGCCCCTTTACAATATTCCAAAGGTTTTAAAGAAGCTTTTTTCCGAGTCCGATTGAAAGGAACATTTTGAACTTGATTATCAAGTATAAAATGTTCCATTCAAGTATTGATATAATTATGTAGTACTCAAGTGCCCGTTATGTAAAAGTTATAGTAAGTTTTGAAGTTGTAGTCCCTACATTATTTGTTGAGTTGTCTGTTTACTTCAGATGGCCAATGGACTGTCCAATGTAAAGGGGGTTTCTTGAGAGTGTCCCTGAGGCTAAATCTGTATCAAGGAATAGAAACTCAAGATTTTAAATATCTTAATTGGTGTTTTTCGAGTGACGTACACGGAGTTTTAGCGCGAAAATTCTCACATACTCTCTCTGTAGCCCATAGAAACACAGGGGCGCAGCCACATTCCTTTTCTGTGCAACTCATATGCATATGCACGCACGCCGGGAGTCGACGACGACTACCGAAACTATGAACTTCCGGTAACTACCGCTCGCTAAACCAACACTATTTTTAAGTCGTTACGATATTTCAAAATCGATATCGGATCGACTATTTTTCATCGAGAACACATCGATATCGATTCCATCGATGTTACCGATAATTGGTCCTAGTTTTTCCTTATGTTTCCAACTTGCCGATCGGAAAAAAACATTTCATCGATATATGAATGAAATTTTTCATTGTCTGACAATGTTATGTAAATTACGTAAAATGCTTTGTTCTATCATTCATCAGATGTACCGAAACACTTGCATGCGTCTGATGAAACCATTACCATTGTTTTTGCCTTCCTACATTAAAATCAGTCGAGAGGATTGGCTAGAAATAACAAACAGGTACTCGAAACATAGTTAATCGATTTAACAGAATTACAAAAAACATCGTATTTTCTAATCCTGTATTTTATATAACCACAATTATGAAAGAAATGCACATAATCGTCTAGGTTTTATTGTTGTATGAAGTGTACTGCCAGAATCTTCATAACGTTTAGTGCATCATAACGGACTACGAGGAACTTGATAAAAATCGCTGAATATTGATATTTTTTTAAGTCTACAAATCTACTTCGAAGCCATGAATGATTTTTTACATAATATATTCAACTTGACTTATTTTCAATACCAGGTTCGCAGATTGTATGTGTAATAAGGTATATAGTCTTATTTTCTATCAACCTAATTAGGCTAAGTAATGATTTTGAGAAAATGTCATTTTAATGTCTTCATACGGACGTACTCTAAGACATTGCATTGTAACTTTTCTTAAATGTTTGCTAAAACACGAGTCCGATAAAGGTATTTCCAATGCTAGCGCTTACTCGGCGCGGAGATCAGACTAGAACGTACTGGTGTCGGACATTTGTATTTGTGGTTTTGGGAAATATGAAAGATCATAGAGTACATGTTATATTTATGACTAAGCATATGCTATATGGAATCCGGAGAAACTTTGTAAAGTTCACTAGCACAATATTTTTATTTAAGTAATAGAAGTGTGGAGTTAGAAAAAGATTGTTAAATTTACATATTTAAGATGTATCTGGCTCATCTGAACATAAAATGTTTGAATTGGCTTTATCCAGTATTGTTGTCACATTGGCTAAAACATCTCTAATAAGAGCCATTGCAATGTAAAACCGATGGAATTTTTTTATCATATTACTAACCGTCAAAACCTGTAAAATAGCCTGATTGTTAAAAAACTGGAAGTTTAATTTTATGATGTACAAACACATCTTTCTTCAACAAATATGGATTAATACATAATGAGTTCAATCTTCGTTAATGCATGTTTATTGATGTTTTAACTATAGGATATATATATGTTTAATGTTTGGTTAGGTAAACAAATGAACAAACAATGAGCATATTATTACTTTGACCATATCTTTAACATCACTGTTACATCACCATGAAACCCGGTTAATGTTCAAACGATTTCTAACAATGTGGTCTCATAATAAACTACAAGAATATTCCTGCGTCTGACAAGCTGTTTTATCACTTTGAGAGATAAATTGATATATATATCAATGCTATGGCACCAAATGTTACAAAAATATCGTAAGAATTAATCAAACCAAGCCGACGAGTTAATTCGCATCTACTAAGTTAATTCAGATTACAAACATTTTTTGTGGGAGAAAATGTCTTTGAAACCATGCTATGTTAACATTTGATTGTGTTTACCACTATTTGATACTAACCACGTTCATGCTTTAAACTTAATGTTAGTTTGTTAAGATGTTAAGTACCCATCTGTTATTTGTTTCCGTATTCTTTAATTAAATAGAATACCTAATGTCCACGTTCAAGTCTGAAATGAAGAAGTTGACGTTTTAATTGAAGAACTACTTTATGGCAGATGAGCGCGCGATGACAAATGACGTCGCTTAAAATATTGAGGTGCTCATTGGGGGGAAATTAATTGAGATTAACGATTAAAAAAAATAAAAAAATTGAAGCATGCCATAAATAGGTTATTTCTGTGTTTCGGGGTAAGATCGGAAGTATTTCATATCGTGAGCAAGTTTAAAGGACGACAACCACAAAGGCGTGATCTATGGCCCCTAAATTTGGTAAGATATCAGACTCGTCGAAAAAGGGCCTTTGTCTTGAATTGTATTACAACAATACCTGTTTGATGAACATGTAATATATTTCTCCAATAAAGTGTGTCTTGTTATAACCGTTCATTCTTGAAATAACCCCTATAATACGAATAAAGTGATTTTTTAAAGAAAGTGAACATTTCGTTTTGGTATTTCATATTGGCCGCACCCTTTCACCAAAACGAAATTTAAACAACAAACGAATGCTATAAAACTAATCTAGAAATACATCATTTGGTTGAGGTCAAAAGTTGCAGCCACAACGAAAAAAACGAACATTTCTGTTCTAACTAAATCGAAATGATCACCCATCGCCACCATAATATTACAGAATAACACGTTCATTTCACGTGAAAACCCGAAATAATTTCCTATTTCTAAATATGATGTTTATATAAAACAATCCATGTTGGTATTTTTCATTGTTGACATAATCTAACTTATCGTTCCGGTCTTTTTCAATCGTTCTGTTGTTTCTCACCGTATAAGATATCAAAAATATAGACAAAAGGCATAGATTTTCTGAAGAGAAGGAATAAGAAGAATAATAGTACATGATCTTAGATTGCATGTTTATAGCAACCCATGAACATAAAAAATGTTTTTTATAAGACTGGCGCAGCTAGAATATATATTTTGGCAAAATTAGTGATGCTGATTTTTGATGTTACAGTCGTTAGATTATATAATTTCTGTTTCGTGGGCCATGTGTTGTAGTATTTTTTAATATATATTTCGATTTTAGATCAGAGAATTTTGAGCAAATTAATAGAAAATGATATTCGTTTTCCACCATTTTTGTATTACACTCTTTAAAAAGTCTGTCGTTTCGTATGTAGATTTAAAAATCGTCCACGTTGTACAGCCAAGTCATGAGAAGATGTCCGAAATCTTGCAAGATATTACTTACATACCGTTCTACAGCCGTTTGAAACTGTTGTTCTGATGATGCAGATTTGAGTTGCACTGTCCTAATCATTTCATCCTTGTCTTTGTACACCCTCTCTGGCTGTTCATTCTTCCTTATCGTATGTCTGCATCTCTCTTAGGAGAGTCTGATTTGTGAACGTGGCATTCACTGCATTGTTCCTCGGTCTTTTACTACGTTTCTATTCATGTTTAAATGTTTTGGCTTTCCTCTGTGATTCCTCTAATCTTTCTAATTATTCCTTGCGCCCCTGTGTCCCTTATGTGTTTACCCTTGCGCCTCCTAAAATGCCTTATGTTTTATGGAATGTTGTTTTCTCGGAGGTCTGTGTGGTGAGGCATTGTCTTATGTATGTGGCGTTTCCTATAGTAGCTTATTCAATCTCTCTCGTCAGTATTTTCAGAACTCTGATGTAACGATATATAGCAGATGATTTTTTTACATTAGATTAGTAAATTTATTGAACACTACATACACAAGTAAAAACTACAGCTACAGAAAAAATATGTTTAAATGAATGTATTAGCAAACGAGAAAATTTCAAAAAGCCTTATGTAACCAGCCTACATGTTATATACATGTAGTATTAATTATTTTTAGATGAATCCATGCCCTATAAACATGTCATGTGTGCCCTTTACTGTTTGAATAAATTAACTTTTATTGTTTTACAGTTACAGTAGATTTGAAAAATGACTTGTCATGTAAAGATATTATTATTAGCATTATAATAATATTCTTTGTAAATCTTGTAATAATGTCAAATATTTACATAATCGTTAATATCATAAGAAATGGGAAAATACGCACTTTTGATACTATGATACAAAGTATAGGTGGCTGTTTCTGCACGAGATTTGTCAATGCGTCCGCATATGTCACCATCAGTAGAAACACTACTAGCACATAAGTCGACATAATGTACTGTTTCCCTTGGATTGTGTTTATATACATACTTGGCCAAATATAATTCAGTTGGCAATAAAGCGGAAAATAACACTATAGAAAGGAAAGTATTCCGAAATAGGTTATTACTTTCCTTGATTTTTACCATGTAAATACGACTTTTACTTTATATGACTTTATAGATATTTGTATGTGTTTGTTTATGTAATGGATGAGCAATATATGGTTTAAATCCTAAATTAAATGTTTGTTTTGTTCTGTTCTTTCCATCAACATCAATGATTCTCCATTCATTTATTCCGTTCAATGTACTATGTTATGTGATGAACTATTGTTCTTATGTTAGTATACTGATTATTTTGTTAGATATGAATGCTTTATATACTGTTCCATTTGGTATAAACGGGGGCTATGTCGTTTTGCATGACCAACATTTCCATTCCATTCCATTTTATGATATAAAATAGGTTTGCACATAGTTTTGATTTATAGTTCAAACAGTCTAATTATCCAATGACAAGGGAGACTAACTTATTTTTATATTTCACTTTCTACAGAGAACTTGACACTCTTGCTATTTCAGTCGTTTCATCCAAGTTGTCCAAATTGTGTGTCCGGATGGAATCAAAATGAGAATGCGAAAAGCACATTATTTTCTAGTTAATCATCACGTTAACTAGATATGTAACGCATAAGCTGAATAATGTTTAGGTAACTGTTCAGTGGTTAACGCAATAAGTATCTAGTTAACAAAATAATAATTATGTAGCTAATTGTAATAAAGTCGATTGAATTTAATGAACATGTCTTTGAATAGGAGTGCAAGTCAAAGTCTGGCCGACCATAAAGAACAAAGGAAAGTTTAGGGGGAGAACAAGGGAAAATTATCTAATGGATGAAATACATTACGGAACAAGTCAAGAAAGTCAGTTATACTAAGCCGAAAGAGGCGGGGGGAATATTACAGTATTATATCAAATGAAAGAACTGCACATGGCGAAATGAGAACTTAACAAACATCTAAAATCATAAATATAATTACTTACCGCCTTAGAACTGGCAATACAAATTTTTTAATGGGGGTTTAAATCGATTTAACAGCTAGCTAACCTCACACTTAACTGCTATATGGTCAATGATTTCCAACATAGGCCTATACATTGACTAATTAAGCAGTAACTAATAATTAAAAGCAATTAACCGTTAAATATATAATTACATCTACATTGCATATAATCCTGTACGAAGAATCAAGCAGCCTTTTACTGGACTAGCTCTAAGTAACTAAATTAGTTACATCAGAATGCGTATTAGTCACAAAAAGTACACAAATAAACTTAAGTAGAGGCAACCGGAAACAATATTAAGTTATGACATAGACATAATCGTAAATACTTGTTACAGGCAATTTAAAATAACGAGAAATAGAAATAAATAGATGATATAGATTCAGAAAACAAAACAAAAACCACTTTACGACTTTACTAAAGGAGGATTACGCGGTGTTAAAAAACGGTAGAACAGAGAGAAAAAATGATCATGTTACTGCCCAATTGCGTAATGTGTATAACACGAAAGAGAGAATGAGTTACTACATGGAACACCACATACATAAGACAGTGCCTCCCCACACAAACATCCGGAAAATAGTACATAAAACATAGGGCATTTTTGGAGGTGCAAGGGTAAATACGCAAAGGAACAGGGGGCAAGGAATGGCCTGGCAAACCATAAAGGACAACTAAGGATAATTAATGGATTGAATTGAATACATCACAGGACAAGTCAAGACAGCTGGCAACAATAGGCCGAAGTGAGGTGGGGGGGGGGGGGGGGGGGGTAGAGATAAAATAAATATGAAAACAAAGTGATCCGGAAAACTGTGGTTAATAATTAGACATACTCTTAAATACTGGTGATAGGTAAAGGGAATTTAAATACAGTCAAATAGAAATAAAATAGAAATTATATATATTGCGAAATCAAAACAAATTTACGACTGTACCAAATGAGTTGTGTAATAAAACGGCACAATAGAGAGTAGTCATATTATACAAAGAATCTAACTGATGAACAAGGCGGCTTGCGGAAAGTGGTAAACCATCGACCCAATAGCTGCAATGCGTAATTAATAGTTTTTTTTTAAATTAAAACAATCATTCCGTTCCAATGAATTTAATAATGTTTACTTAAAACAAATGGCATGTTTGATTATTATATATAAATTTGTATGCACAGTTGCAATCCCCGCCAGATCCAGCAACGGCTGTAGACAACCCAAATACATAGTTCCCACATCTACAATATTTACCTCCCTTGTTCTTAACTGTCGGCCATTTTGATACCACCTTTTATAATGTGATCCTCCCCGCAGAGAGCCTGCGCTATATCGGGATCAGAAAATGTGACAAAGGCAAATGCTCGGAAAGGTCTAGGAATGAAAACGTCAACAACATCACCATATTTGTTGAAGTACGAGCGGAGATCTTCAGCGTTCATGTCTTCTGTACATCGTCCAACAAACACCTTACGATTTACCAGGTTGTCTTTTGCTTCCTAATAAAGAAATAAAAATTATCTTTATAAACAGAACTTGAATTGATCGTGTCACTTACAATAGATAGTTACCACAACTACAACATTTACCTACCTTGTCCTTAATCATCAGCCATTTTGATAGGCAAAACTGATAAGCCCTTAAATGAGTAATTTCCAAATATGTGATAATTGAGAAAATACCAAGAGAATTTGCATGTGACAACCACTTTTCTGCAAGCTACTGAGCCAAATGCCCACATGACCATAATGAATAAGTTATTGCTTATATATCGGATTAGTTTATCATCATTTACATTATATTCCCCAAAATGGCCGACAATTCAGAACAAGAGAGGTGAATATTGTAGATGTGAGAACTATGTATTGGCTTGTTTCAGTCATGTTATATTTAAAATATGTACTCCGTCACACATCTATTTCTTTATTGATATACTTATGTGCAGTAATTTAACGGGTAACGTTTTTGTTATTAGTTCGCCACGAGAATTGGTGTGCGACAATTGACGGAAAGATTAACGAATTATTTTTTATTTACAAAAGTATATATTAATACTTCAGTATAGTGAACTGAAAATACTCACGGACTATTATAAAGGGGAGCAAATAGCCATATATCAATAAAATATCAAGTTTGAGACTTACAGTATCTGTTAAAGTAATACTATTCTCATTTTTTGTTCATTTGTTTACCTAACCAAATATGAGCAAATATATTTCCTATATAGTTAAAACATCAATAAACATGCATTAAAAAAGAAAGATGTTTGTACATCATACAATTTAAAAAAACACTTTTTTTAACAATCGGGCTATTTTACTGGTTTGGACTGTTTATAATATGATAAAAAAGATTTTTTGCAATCGGTTATACATTGCAATGACTCGTTTTAGAGATGTTTTAGCCAATGTAACAACAATACTGGATAAAGCCAATTCAAACATGTTATGTTCAGATGAGCCAGATACATTTTTAATATTGTAATAAGAAAGATACATATTTACATAAGCGTTAACATCATAAGAAATGAGAAATACTTACATTCGGTATTTGGATATCAGGCACGGGTTGCTGTATCTGCACCAAATTGTTCAATGCGTTCGCATATGTCACCATCAATAGGAACACCACGAGCAGATTAGTCTACATGATGAACTGCTTCCCTTGGTATTTGATGAAATTCGAACCTTATAAAGTTGAAAATTAAGCGGAAAATAACAGAAAAAGTCAAGACCATATTCCCAAATAGATTTTCATACTCTAGTTACCTTGTCAGCTATGAAGTTTATTTTAACTGTTCCAGTAATGTGGTTTAAATAGGGTTTCGCGTGATCAACATTACCCCATGACCGATTACTGTAAAAAGCTCACTTTCCATTCTTGACGTCCTGACTGAATGATCAAGGAATGCCAAAGGTACATTAAGTGTTCCTATCCGTGCGTACGGGTGTGCGTCCGTCCGTACGAAAATTGGATTCCGATCAATAAGTATTGGAGGGCTGGCTTCAATTCATATAGGGCACATACGCATATAATAATAAAACCCAGGTCAATTTCGGTTACAATCCACCAGTTTTTGGAGGAGTGATGGCCTTTTTTCAACGATATAAAATGTTTGGTGCTGTGGCATCCATTTCCTACGGATCCGACTAGTTTGAAAAATAATACTTCTTGTAAATGTTTGTTTAGCTATATTTATCTTGATTAAATATATTAGAATATATAGATATACAACCATTTTGTTTATTTTGACCTCGGGTCAGAATTTGGTAGTTATGTCTCCCCCCTATAGTGGCGATGGGAAGTCGTATTGATGTTATCTGTTGTCTGTGCTTGTTCTCTTAAACCCAATATGTCTTCAAACTCATCAATTTGCTAATTATTGCACCGTTCGTGACTTGCAAGCATAATTATGCTCTATTTATGCACTGGCTGTTTGTTTTTGTTTCGACAAGCAGCCATTATGAAAATAAGATGTTCATCTCACTGATGCGTTACCTTATAGTTTTGCAAAGTTGCAAATTGAATCGAGGCCAACTCGGTCAAACAATCACTATTTATATTATCATTCACAAAGCGCTGATCTTGCAAAGATACATTTTTTCATTATGCAAATTCAAGACACTCGTTTAGCATTTAGAACAGATGTGTTAACATGTATTTATTAAATTATGTTTTCTTTAGACTATTAAGTGTTGTTATATATTTGGGAGATGTTAGAATTAGCATTACCACCGCCATCATCAGTTTTATCATCATTGTCATCATGATCATCAACGATATCATGAACATCATCACCACCATTATCACCACCATTATGGTCATCACCAGTATCATCTCTATTGATTATCGTCATTAATATCATTATTGCCACCAACTTTATGAGCTTCATCGCCTTTACCATCGCCACCAACACCATCGCTTTCATCATCCACATTGTCATTGTTAAGCACCCTTACGATTATTATCACCATCACGATCATCATTGTCATCATCATCACGGACAAAAGAAGCTTCAACTATCTAGCTGTCTTATGGAAGCTTGAAAAATAAAACAAAGCCACCATGGATGATGACAGAACCAGCGAACAAATTGTTGATACTTCCAGACAGGCTGAAACGTGCACTCGCATCGAATTTGAAGAACGTGTTCAGCTCGCAATAATTAGAATACATATTAACTTTTATCAAGCAAAATGCAAACTGCTACATATTTGTCGTAGTGTGTACGCGAAAGGTGGCCATCTTGTTGGGGGTTTTGACAGAGCGTATGAATATGTAATGCGGCCCTAATTTGCATAAATAATCCAATAAGTAATGAATAGATTATAATCACTCTTGCGGTGTGTTATGTGATAAATTAATTTGTGCAGTGGCAGGTCGTTAACAAAACAAGTGCACTATAAATAATGGTGATGGTTCATAATCATACGCAGGAAAACAATTACACACCAACCATTCACATTGCAGTCGATCAGTCTAAATAAAAAAAACTGTAGGCCTATATGCAAATTTAGTAATTAAAAAGCCATTTATCAATCTTGTTTCTTCAGAACCAAATGTGTTTTCACTGTGATAAGATTACGTGGTACTTGGATGAATTATACGTATATACTGAAGTGAACTCATTAACAGTTAAAAACAAAATGATTAATCAATTTATGTTTGTAAATTACTTGCAGTGCATTGAGCAACAACCTCTCTTCAACAACAGTACCAATTGTTTCTGTAGAGCAAGAAACTGTTAACATAATCAAACATGTGTTTTTTTATCGAAATGTGTTGCTGTTGAGAGATTGCACTGTAACAATGCCCCTGTTCATTGTGGCAACTGCTACTGCTAGTCGCGGCTACAAATTAAATATTACCTTAAACATTCAACCGATTCAACCACGCTGGAGCCACAACCTCTCAACAACAGCTGAAACTCTTGGTCTTCCAAAGTTTATTGCTTTTAAAATGAGGTCAGGTCGCTTTGGTGTAGTGGTGAACATAACGGACCGGCAATCCGGAGAGCGGATTCGAATCCCGGTAGCGCCATTGACCGATTTTTCGTGTTCCTCAAAACATGATTTTATTCTTACTCCATCAGGTCTGCTCTCGATTTTACATTTGTATGATACGAGCGTATATCGATAGACTAAACACGTATGATTCGATAATAGATTTAATTCAGTATTATATGTATAAATCATGTTTTTTGCTAACCATGTTTCGCCAAACATAAATTATTTATCATCTATAATCATAGTTTATAAACAACAAACACCATGTAGGTTTGGCAATGGCAGACTACTGCTCGATTTATTTAATGTATTCCACAACACACACGCACATAAAGAACGACTTGCATAAAACAAAAAACGACCACATAATTTATGATGTGGATTTAAGTGTCACTGTAACATCAGGTAAAATAATATATCCAGAATTATAGATGTGGTGTAAATGTCCAAGTCGTCTGAACACACTCTCCATATTTCCCAACATGTTCATCTTTCTAACAATACAACATTGTCTTACTGAAATGAGAATCAAAGTAAGAAAGCATTTATATCAGGGGAGGGTGGGAGGGAAAATATCGTCTTATTTGTAGCATGCCAAAACGTCGAATGACCGTTTCGTGTACTAACCGCACTAATTTATCGTGCTTTTCACGGTCTATGCCCTAGGTAAAACCAGTTTGTCTATAAACGTGTACCCGATGATAAATACATGCAGTTAACAGCGTCATGCATGATATACTGGTCCATGTCATCTACACTATACACATAGGGTAACACAAATCAGTTGAAGAACTATTCAAATATTTCCATTGTGTTCTTTTTAGTATTTCATTCTCTGTAATTCTTACAATACTCTAGCGTGACCTTCGTCCGAGTATTCGGGACATCAGTCGTATGCCATTGTGTTCCCGGTAGCGCCATTGGCCGTTTTTTCGTGTTCCTTAAAACATCATTTTAATTCCTATAACAGTTCAGATGGAACTGCCTAATATTTTTGTGATAATAATCCAGCAACCAATGTTCCATACTACAATGCCAACTGAGGATCAAAGTATTTCATTGGCACACTCTAATCTTCTTGATCTATCTAGGTAAGTTATTGCATGCTCATCTTAAATTACTGTTGTTTGCAGATTATACAATTTTATTAATTTTAATTAAGCTTTCATCTATCATTTGAACGCCTACATCTCGCCGGTTAATGGCGGCAACAGGTGAGAGCAGTTAAAACGCTGCTTGTACACACTGAACGATTTAACGTGCAACGTGAGGGCTATAAAGTAAAGATTAATGCATGTATCTGTTTCATATCTATAAACACGTGCAAATAAAATTTAAACTATTTGTATACATCTATCATTACTGGAGTTAAATGTGCTTTATACCAACTTATCTAGAGCAGCATGGTATAGCTTATATAATAGATATAGCTAATAATCCCAATATTGGATTAGATACAGATATATCTTCCATTTGATATTTAAAGTGCACACTTGTCTTTGCGTTAGGTGATAGGTTTGAGGAGATTTTATCCAGGTTAATACATTTTTATTGTGGCTAATCTTCGCATCCATCCGCCTCTAAATGTGTTTGCTTTAATAGGACAAAAACTTTTAATATATACTAATACATTGTTAATATAAATCATGTTTTGAGGAACACGAAAAATCTGTCACTGGCGCTACCGGGATTCGTACCCGGGTGTCCGGATTGCCGGTCCGTTATGTTATCCACTACACCACGGCTATGTAAACGTTGTTAAAACATGGCGTAAGTGTTACACATTCTTAGAAGACATGAAGAATGTAACTTCCAGCATTTCTAGTAAGATTCTACACATTTACTTTAAACGCAAACTTCAATAATATGCAAGCATGTCATGACTGACTAAATATCGTTATTGTTTGAAGGTTAACGTCTTATTGACCTTCTAAGGTGTATCGTTGTTCAGCATCGTGTAATGCCTAATATCAAATCGTCGTTAGTGCATTTCTACCTGTGACAATTCCACTGTATTGAATTATGCCACAAAATGTATGGCGACGTTGATTCTGTACATCATTCATTTCTTGCGGTTAGCCAGCTGTTAAATCGATTTAAAGCCTAGTAGTTTTACTGACAGTTCAACGGCTGTAAATCGCTGTATGGTTATTATTTGTATATGTGTTATAGATGAATATTAATTTTCTTTTCCCTGTGCAATCCTTTCACTTTATATAGCGTTCATGTTATCTTCTCACCACTTTCGGTCCATTGTTGCCAGCTTTCTTGACTTGTCCAGTGATGAAATTCATCCATTAACACCCACGTGTTTGTCCTCTTTGATTCTCTCAGGTATCCCTTATGGTCGACCAGGCCATTCCTTCCGCCACTGTTCCTTTACGTTTGTATCTACAATTGGGCCTCCTCAAATACCTTATATTTTATGGACTGTTGTTTTCCTGAATGTCTGTGTGGAGAGTCATTGTCTTATGTATGTGGCGTTCCCTGTAGCAACTTATTATATATCTGTTTGTAAATGTTTTATTATATTTTAATAGGAGCGGTAGGACGACATCCTATATCAGGTTTACACACATTAGACATATCATTGAGTACTCAGGCGGAATTATTTTTTTAATATGTCTGCAAACTTTGTAAAAATATTCATCAAAAAGTGTTTGTTCCACTTGCTTATACAGAATACAACAGTTCCACATGTTCATGTTCGTATTTGACTGAAAGATCGTCGGGAACTTTGAGGGGCTTGTAGCCTTGTATTGATGAACGAAGTAATGCGATTTACATACCTTCATTTTGTTAGCACACAGTTTGGTGTGGCAGCAATAGTAACAGTATGCTTGCAGCTGGCCACCACACTACAGTGTAACCTTTCCAAGACTCTATCTTGAGCAACTTTTTCAAAAACAAAACCAATTATTCATATAGAGCAACAACCTGTGAAAACAGCATCTAAAACGTTTTTTGCTGTTGAGAGATTGCACTGTAGTAATTCCATTATTCATGTCGCAACTGCTACATCCGTGATTACAAGTTAAGTATTACCTGTTAAGTGCTTACATATATGCTCAACCCGTCAGTGCTGATTATATTTAAGAGCATTAAAACATATTGCTGACTCAGAGATACGTAATATTACGTATAATTCATGATTTGGAATGCCTACATCTGTGTTGAATTACCTATCACGCAATTTTGAAGTAAAACACTTGGCAGTTAGCTTCTAATATTATTACCAAGATCGACAATAAAGTTCGTCTAGACGCACTTCTCGTGAATTACTACGACATTTATTATTATTGGTATCGTTGCACACCAGGTGTTATTCCTGGAAAACTGACTCTAGTATTCGTACCACATTGTTTTGGAAGGTTTTAAATCATCAGCTGATGAAGTCCAAATGTATTTGTTTACGGCTTTCTCGAAAGCTTTAAAACATGCTAGAACAAAGGGTATGCCGAGTTCGTACACTTGTTCTGGCACAGTCCGATACAACTGGTTGGTACCTTGTACGCGTTTTGTTTACGGCTTTCTCGAAAGCTTTAAAACATGCTAGAACAAAGGGTATGCCGAGTTCGTACACTCGTTCTGACACAGTCCGATACAACTCGTTGGTACCTTGTACGCGTTTTGTTTAAAAACAGTGAACAATACAGTGAAGCTTTTTAATGCATTTACATTTTCTTTGCAGGTGACATAAATGCTCCGAAAGGCTAATAAACTGAACTCAAAGCACACTACTCTTTCCACAATGGTTATTTGTACATCATATTTGCATAGCATATTAGTTTGATTTCTTGAGTAATTTTTCAGTATCTGGAGGTCCGTCGTAATTAAAAGTGGGCAAGGTACACAGTATTGTCCAACTGTCATTTTGTTATTCTTTTCTTCTTTGATTTTAAGGACAGGAAGGATTAGAAATACTCTGTAATGGCGATCCTTCGCATACCCGGACAGTAGGGAGGCACGTGATGTTTATAGTTTGAGCATCTCGTTGGATGCTCTTGTTTCTGATAAGCCATCGAGTACATATTTGACTGGCTTCAGTGTTTAATATATCCATGTTCTACATGCATTATCCTATTTGCGACAACTTTGATGTTACGATAATTACCCGATTATTATTGTTTGTGATAAGAATTACCACAGAAAGAACGTATCGAAAATGTAGACATACAGATAGTTCCTACATCTGCAGTATTTCCCTCCCTTGTTCTTAACTGTCGGCCATTTTGATTGGAAAAACTAATAAGCCCTTATAGGAGTGATTTCCAAATATGTGATAATTGAGAAAATACCAAGATAATTTGCATGTGACAACCACGTTTTTCAACTCACTGAGCCAAATGCCGAATTCTAAACATTGGTGGGGAGGTAAATATTGTAGATGTGGGAACTATCTATTAGTTAATTATATTATATTTGTATAATTATTCATTGTATTAAAAAATGTATTTATATATATATGCAAAACAAATATTATATTTGTATATACATTTTACTTTCCCTTTGACAGTAAGATGTGTATATACATATATATGCACAACATAGATCTATATCTCTCGTAAGTGTACAACCATAACATATCTTATTAAACCTATACCATATCTTTACTTTAGACTGTTATAGATTAATTTTGGTATCAAAGGTAATATATCGTAAAACTTTCAAATGATACACGCATGTTCATTAAAATGTAATGCAGATTACATGATGTGAAAACCAAGGTTATTACAATAAGAAGGATAAGTCCCTATTGTTTGCATTGTGGTCCATATGACATCTGATAGGCACATATGAGCGTTGCTATGGGATTTAAAACCTCTTCTGTAAGTGACGTCTGTTCAAGAAAACGCAACATGTGATGTCACTATTTGCAAGCATGAAACAATATTTACTCCATATGGTCACTTCGTTTTCATATTGCCATATGGGGCAAATATTGCTTACTGTCAGTACATAGTGACGTCACATGTGACGTTTTCTGGAAAGGGCGTCACTTAAAGAAGAGGTTGGAAATCGTACAACGGCTCTCATATTATAATGCGTACAAAATAAATTACGTATGATAACAAATTACTATACACATACTCATCTGTTCAAAGTTAAACAAGACAGTGCAATTCTAAGTACTGAACTTGATTACCTACAGTTGACCGTAACGTGGACTAGAAAGCAGACTACATGTTTGTCTAGAAAATATTGACCTCAGCCTTATATTTATTTTGGCATCGATGTATTATTAACTAATTAACATGATTCCTTGTATTTATCTTTGCTCATTCTAAGCCCTAGTCGTTTTATCTAATCCACGTGTAAGTGAATCTCTGTACTGATCAATTCTTCGTATTGTGGTGTTTTGTATGGGATGCCATTTCTACGTTATAAAAGTGTCAGTATATTTATTAAAGAGCTTCGAGAGAGAACAATCCTTGTAAAAAAAAATAAATGCACTTTTATCTCAAAGTATTGAAATCTTTTTTTTTTTTCATTGATGTTGGTTTTTTGTATTTTTAGTCTGTATTACATTACCTCAGTCATTCTAACTACAAATTATGATTGCTATACATTAAATGGTGTTTGATGTACATTCTTTTCTCTCACCACTTATTCCTATATTCATATTTTATATGCTTGTACAATATGTTGCATATGTTTATATATGTTGTTTTTCCTACTTTAGTATTACAGTCAAACCTGTGTTAAAGACCACCTGCGAACAAAGACCACTATTGCAAAACCTGTCTGCAAAGACCACCAATTTTATATCCCATCAGACCATATTCAATGATATGTATTCTGTTAATAGAGACCACCTGTAAACAAAGACCACATTTTGCTGTTCCCATGGGTGGTCTTTACAGACAGGTTTGACTGTAACTTCAAATATGGTACTTGAAAATGTACAGTGGTATCTATGAGTATGATGTATTCCGGTAATTTAAACATGTATTATTTCTTGATTTAACAAAATGTATGTAGTTATATAACTTGTGATTATGAATCATGAGCATAATGCCTTAATTTCTTAATCAAGTATCGAGTCACATCTGTCAGATATCTATAATTCGAATTATTAATATATGCTAACCCAATGCGTAAGACACCCGATCGCCGCCCGAAACTGAAGTGATCGCCACCCGAAACTGAAGTGATCGCCGCCCGAAACTGAAGTGATCGTCGCCCGAAACTGAAGTGATCGCCGCCCGAAACTAAACTGATCGTCGCCCGAAACTAAAGTGATCGCCACCCGAAACTGAAGTGATCGCCACCCGAAACTGAAGTGATCGCAACCCGAAACTGAAGTGATCGCCACCCGAAACTGAAGTGATCGCCACCCGAAACTGAAGTGATCGCCACCCGAGAATGAAGTGATCGCCACCCGAAACTGAAGTGATCGTCGCCCGAAACTGAAGTGATCGCCACCCGAAACTGAAGTGATCGCCACCCGAAACTGGAGTGATGTCGAACAATTGCGTGAAACTCCAATATAACTGTATGAAAAATAAATCTGCATCGATCTAACAAACGTTGCAACTGCTCTGTTTTTGTTCGTCATGTCTACAAAACTTTGTATATCCTTTGTTCCCATTGTTTCTGTATCAGATTATCATAGAAGTAATAAATAACTCAAATGTAAATCGTGTTTTGCATATTCATAACGCACAAAATGCACGTGGCGCTGAAGTGGTAAAACAATTGAAGTAAGAGATGAAACACTTGTTCACTTGAAAAGCAATTTGTCATTATCACGCTACCGCATTCTTGAATATTCCAACCTTTGACAGTTTTGTCTGATGAATCGGTGTGAATCTTACGGTGTATTAGATACATTAGTGAAGCAGTAAACCTTCATTGCTTGTAGTACAGGCAGCCAAAAGGCTGTAACTTTTCTCCTATGCAGTCACAGCCATTAATTTTGATAATGTGAATAAAGATAACAATTAATAAATCAACATTGACCTTTTAGAACTTAATAGATTTACCGCTTGCACAAAGAGTGCAAGTTGGGTTTTGCGTTCCATCAACGATGTTTCAGTTATCCAGTGTCTACCCGTAGCAGATATCGTACAAACATACAGTGATACCACGTTGTACACAAGTAGCATACTACTGCAGCTAGTCACATAACTAACCGGACACTGGGACAACCAGATATGATACTTCCCTTGTATTGCCGAGTGTAGACAAAACAAACACTTTAACGAGTGATGTATGTCGCCGTCGTGGCTCGAACCCGTGACCTTCCACATTCGATGCGAACGCTCTACCACTGAGCCTGTAATATATCTGACACAAACCACATAGCAGGTAATGGCTGATATTATACAGAAGTGAGCATAAATTTGTATCTCACAGGGCTCTAGAATTTGTTTTAAAAATACATTTGTTCCTGACTAGTGAATAGCTTGACTTCTCCGACATGGAACCCCAGCCGAGAATATTTGTTGATAGTTCGAATTGTCACCAATATCAATGTATCAGTTATGCATGATTTTCGTTCGATATGTAGAATGTCCACGATTAATAAGCTTTAAAAACAGACTTGTCGTGGAATAACTTCTAACTCCACTGTAGGAAGCCTATAACATCAATTATACATGTCCTGGACCTCGGGCTATTGGATTTCTAGAGGCATGTGTCTCATTAAAAAATGGCATTGTTTACATATCCAGAAATGATGAAATGAATATCGAAGGGTCAAATGCAGCATATAATACAGAAATGTGTTTTTTTTTAGCAAAGTTACATTAATGGCATCAATCTTCTGGATAAATATTATTTGTTTTAACGTTAATTGTTTGTTAATCAATTTATATATTCATTAGGCCTCACTATATAAACTTTAGCTCGTTTTAAGAACAATCTTAAATCTATAATGTTGGCTTATGTGTGTTAATGAATGAAACTGATGTATTAATCCGTCAAGCTATAATAATCATGTCATTAATGCTATGTACACATCACATAAGTTGTGTCAATATACTATCAGAAAACACAGATGTATAAATGCTGTTTGATCAACTGCGAACGCGTGAATATATTACCTGGTCCAACGCATTTCAAAAAAGGTGACATGCTCTTCCCCGTGCTTGTCGGTAAAGAATCGCACTAGAGACAAATAAAACAAACATCTGTTATAGTTTACGCGTGTGCCATTTTCTTACCTAAATTTACTTGGATCAGTCCTGTTCATGCACCAGTTCATGGTCAATCTGACATAATTATAGTACGAATTAAAGAGGTAGGAACACATTAGTCTGTATTAATTGTAAATTGTTAAGCGAAAATGCTTTGACTGTTCTTTAATACCAAGACAATTACCAATGTGAACTCCTTGATTATAAGTACAGCAAAACCAAGACCACCTCAAAATTAAGAACACAATTTTCACTGTTTTGCTCTTTATTCAATCTCAATATTAGGACCACCTCAATATAAACATCAGGGCCCGTATTCACAAACGTTTAAAGACTGAATCTCAGACTTAGACTTTAAAATTGCAAAAAAATACAAGCATTTCGTTTTCATTATATTTAAACTGATAAATTTTTGCCTGAATATTTCTTGTTACTCACTCTACACTTTTGCCATGTTTTTTCAAAATATATTGTGTAACGTAGGAACAAAATTGAAATTTACCATTTTAAAGTCTAAGTCTGAGATTCAGACGTAGAACGTTTGTGAATATAGCCCCAGTTTTCAAAGGTCCCAATGGTGTTCATATAACTGAGTTTCTACTGTATACAATTAAGATAATGTACACCTATACCCTAAAACTTATAAAGCTCAATTAACGTAAGACGTGTAGCACATTTCGCGTGCAGTTTTCAATTAACGTGTATGGTAAATCAAAAAACTATTATAATTTTTTCAAGCGGAAAACAGGCTTACATTAGACATGCAATGAGTCATTTTAGTTGGAAATAGAAAATTAATCAGTTTAACTGACAAGCAATATCTCAACTTGAAAATTGTTATGCATAGATAAAGTCAAAGATATATTGCAGACCTTAGCGTTATGATAACTGAGTTTTAATTAGATTACAGAAGATGAATTTTGAACTTCATTTCCGCTAATCATGATCATTTCCAATTTAACACCATCTGTGTTACTGAGACACATGTGCTTTAGCATAAAAGGAAGATGATCATTTGCTGATGTTGAATGTAGTTTCATCTAAAAAGGTGTACTGTATTTTTTATTTAAGGCTTTTTATTATATTTTTCCAAAGAAAAAGCTGAGTTTGCCCTTTGTTATTTTCATCAATAATGTATATGTGCATTTCTTACACAAAAATACTGCATGTTCAATTTTTGCAAAATTTAGTTTGTGTTATTACGTCACTTTTGTTTTATTTTTTCTACATATTTATTTTGCTAAACATTTGCCATACAACTTTGATGTCTTGCATCAACTTTCTCTTGTATACGTCTTTAAACATTGCTAGGAGAATGTTATTCTACTAATTCTATATTATCAAGACTACAGATAAATGATAAAACAGGCAATATAGCGCACATCCTGGTCAGTCACGTTGACCTAGGTCGAGTGGTCAGCAGACTTATGACTAAGAATGCTAATTATTTACAAACAACGGATAATTGTACCCCGACGTTGTTTAGTCTAGGAATGTATTGGTGATAAATCATAGTGCTGAATGATCGATAACGTATTACTGTGGAGGTGAGGGAATAATGTTTGACCGGCTATGATTTGAAAGTGTTGACATACTTACATCTTATGGTAAGCTATAGGTGTGAGAGTAAGTTACTGATGTGACTGTCTCTTACAATCAAACATGTGCCCCAAATCACCGTACATTTACACATAGATAATAATAATATCTTTATTTATTGAAGCTATCACAATAAGCTACAGGTGTAACTTTGTTACAATGTGGTATTGAAACAACAACAATGTAAGAAAATAACAGTAAACAAGAAATATCTTGAAAAAAGATGATCGGCGCAATTTGAAGGTTAGTATTTGTTGAGCAACATAAAAATGCCGAGATGGTATGACTGCTGGTCACTCCAGATCCAAAATAGATTTCGGTAAATTCGTCGAAATTCAGTAGATTTCAGTAAGGTAACGTACCCTTTAACGAAATGTTAACCAATCCGCATTAAGGATACAAACGTTGTTCGGTTGAAGAGAAATTGCCTTGGTGGTTAATGTAAGATTTGATTGGTTTACACAACACTGATATGCAAATAGCAAAACCATGGTAGTACGGCTGCGCCGAAACAATATATGCACATCTACACATGTTCATACATACAACATAATGATAAATGAGACTATCAAAAGCTACAAAAGTTGAAAATAAAACCAGCACATATACCTCACATAAGACACATCTATGCAAGACGTCAGTTCATCCAGTCAAAACAATTAAAATCTATAATATATATATATCACTTAAATTTTAAATACATTTTCAGCTTCAAATTGTGCATGCCAGACTTAAAGCATATTTTTGCGCCTTCAGAAGAATGTCACAGTCACGCCTTCTGTGGAATGTCTTCATTTCGTAGAATGTCACAGTCACGCCTTCTGTGGAATGTCTTCATTTCGTAGAATGTCACAGTCACGCCTTCTGTCGAATGTCTTCATTTCGTAGAATGTCACAGTCACGCCTTCTGTGGAGTGTCTTCATTTCGTAGAATGTCACAGTCACGCCTTCTGTGGAATGTCTTCATTTCGTAGAATGTCACAGTCACGCCTTCTGTGGAATGTCTTCATTTCGTAGAATGTCACAGTCACGCCTTCTGTGGAAAATAGAAATCACAACAACACAAAAACACCACAAAAAACACCACAAAAACAACCACTTTTGTTAATTGATAATTTGCGTTTTACTTCCATTGTTGCGGTTAACTTAATAATGTATAATGATAGTTTGTGGGCGAATATTGTTATGTGAAGAGTATAATTAGCTTGCAATGAAATCATCTTCCTATACGTCATCAGATTGGTGTTTTTGGCACGAGAAGTGGCTTTTAACATACCCTGAATGATAAGTTGGGACGTAATTTGCTTTTAATTTTAATGACTCTATCGTGGATTGTCTTTGTAGTATTATGGATGTATAATGGAAACAACAGCGGTGTTTCAACATAGTTTCTGGTATTTTTTATTCTGTACGTATGATACGACTATGATTTGAGTTCTCGATATTTTGAGAACAAATTAGTTTTTTTGCAAATCGTTTTCATTTTACATCGAATGTGAAACAAGTTCTTACAACTTATACTTATCACTCTCGATGACTGCTTCCTGGCTACCAACCAGTACTCGTGCCAAATTTAGGGATTGTGAAGTTCGTGATCAAACCCCGTTCGTCGAGGGGCTCGAACTCACGACCTTCGGATCAGGAGCCAGGCGCTCTACCGCTCGACCACTGCGCCTCTCCGATAACGTAGGTGAAAGGGAAGTATTGGGCTAGAGTTTGGCGCATTCATGATAGCACAGTGATGCCACAAAAAATCATCTTCCATGGTCACATGTTTTCGACCAATTTGTGTTTTCTCGTTAGACAATTACCGAAACAACGATTGGAATGAGTGCAGGTTACCAACCAGTTGGTTTACGAACGTTTTTGACCATCGAAATATACTGATTTTAAAATAAATGCGATACATCGTTCAAAATGAAACTATTTTATGTCGCCTGTAGTTACGTTTACGTTCAGAAAAAGATAATAGATTTCCACAAAAATGCTACACCTATGTACATTTGCATGCTACGTATTAATATAGATTTAATTTACCAAAAAATTCGATCTACTTTGAATGATGAAACAGATAAAATACATTAATTTTTAGGAGCCCTCGTAAAATTATCACATGTATGTATCAGTTAGATATATCTCGGCAAGGATTTGCATTAAGTTAAGGGTTATTATCAGATCCAACTGTAAAACGTGGAAATACAGTTTTGACGTATATGATTTTTTGCGATAATTAAACGAATAAATCAAATTGTTTCCGAATGAGTGCGGTAACGACCTCTCAAACCGGATATCCGGTTGATGTGCCGCCGATATGAGAATGATCGCATCGGAGTTTCGATTTAAAATCATTAACATTTTCAACACTATTAAATGGTAGATTTTCAATGTCTTTTTACCGCTTTTTTATTTTCCTATAAATAGGTTCACTTTAATCTTTTTAATGTTACTCGTCTATATAATATTCATTTATTTCCAAATCTCACGTGACCAGTGGTGAGATCACGTGATTTCAGTCGTGACACGTGATCTTTGTAAAAAGAGGATCAAATGACTCAAACAAATATTTTCTAAGTGAAAAATAAGTATGGTATAAGCTAGATAGCGAAATAATGATGACAAAATGATATTTGATCAAAGAACAGGTAATATCTGTGTCTGATAAACAAAACGCGGACTCAAGCAACAAGTTCGCAAATTGTTTGCTATATGTATTGAGCCATGGTAACGCAAACGTCTATACTTAACTCTATCAATATACCCATCTACCTGTCACTATAACCAGTGGAAATGAATTAAGACAGAGGATTAGAGAAGGGGGATTAAATGTATAGCTAGGTTTTATTTTCATTGATGCAAACGAGAAACTAGAGATTTGGACGTTTACCAGGTGTATTAATTAGTCGTAAATCTTCAAGGTATGTTATGAGTTGTAAGCATTATTGTGGTATTAATGAATTATGTGAATGTGCAGTTTTTATCAGTATTAGTCATCAATGAATCAAGGAGTTAGTGGTTATAACGTGTTCATCGGGGCATTTAAATATATTTTACCATTGCTTGTTAGATGTTAAAAAGTGATCGTAACATCGCACGAATTAATGCATAGAAATTGATTGAAAATTGATAAATCTCATATTTCACAAAGTGGATTAAAGTGTTATCTTAAAATTGGGAATTTACGACAATAAGTGGATTGTATTTTGTACTCACGATTTGTCACGTAAAGTGGATATCAAGTTTCAGCCTTTTCTGAAATTAGTAGACGTTATTTGAGTCTCGTTTAATTTATGTTAGTGAACTTTATTGTGCATTTGTGATTCATATTAAGAAAACTGATTTAAATTGTGATTTCAATTGACATTGAATGTTTGCTTTTGATCCAGTGCTTTCTTTGTCTGACCAGTGTTTATATTAAACTATTAATCAGCGGTCATCTGTGTTCATAAGTTGTTATAAATGTTCAGCAATGAAGTTGATGATTATAATATTGTTGCAAACAGTTCTAGTGGTTTTTGGAAGTCTTATAACTCGCGATGTCGCTTCGAATTCTAAGAAATGGAATAAACGGAAGGGAAGAAATTCACGAAACGAACGGGAGGGGAATAAAAGTAACGGATATGATAATAAACCGGAAGAGAAATGGGTCGTAGATTCCGTAAGTAATAAGTATAATATATTATAATGATATTTTATGCTATTTATTTTTTTATAAGGAAATATGAAGACAGTTTGAAATTTAATACATATTCTCTAGGGAAATGAGGACATAGTTTTGTTTAGCTGTTTATTTCTGTACAATCAGCAGGTTTCGTCTGAATATTTATTATAACTTAAACCTTATTGTCCTAATGTTTATCACATGTGAGAATTGCAGAGTAATCACATGTTCTGTCATTATTCATGGCCATTCGGATATCCTCGGTCAACTACGTCTAGTCGTAGATTAACGAAGTGGTACGGACATATCCGAGAGCTGTCGAGAATGAACTCATGGCCTGTGAGTTATTCGTTATATTTTTATTGCGATGGAAATATATCTGATCGTGTTGTCCGAGAGATACAGAAGAAGGTTTGCTGTAGTCAGTAGGTTATAGTCAAACCTGTCTTAGTGGTCACCAATACTGTAACCACATCTAACCGCATAAGTGGTTTACTTGTTAGCTGTGCAGCTACGTAGGGCAAGATCGTAGTATCAAATCCTTACATAACATAAAAAAATACATTTTTTGTCACATTAAAAAAAATATATATATTTTGTTATTGTTTGTCATTTACTGAAGTTTATTTCAAATACAGTAAAACCTCACATAAACACCACCTCAATAATAAGACCACCTCAAAATTAAGACAACAATTTTCAAGTCCATTTTCACTGTTTTTCTCTGTATTCAACCTCAATATTAAGACCACTTCAATGCGAAAACCAATTCACAAGGGTCCCAGAGGTGGTCGTATTATTGAGGTTTTACTGTATATGTAACTACAGTTTTTATTTAAATTCAGCGCCATGACTTGACTTATAATTTGCGGTAAACATTGGATACATATTACTTGTCTTAGATATATCGCATTCTCAACGCACTTAACAAAATAACTAAACATTCCTTCAGGTGGTCGTATTATCGAGGTTTTACTGCATTTACAGAAGAATCAAGTTTGTTAAAATATCATGCAGATAGAGGACCCTTTCAACGTTAGCCGATTCCAATTCTTAGCTTGACTATACGTATTGTCTCTGATGTTCATCTTAACAGACAAAGACAAAACAAACGAAGCAGAGTACATAATCCAAAATTCTTCGTGAACTAAACAAAAAATCAGTTTATAATCTTAAATACTTCGGTGTCTGCTTCGTTTACTTTACGGATTTTATCCCATGCTGAGCAAATGGTTTAAGACGTTTACACAATTGCTGACTATTGTAAAACACCCAGAGGAATAGGAGAGATTTATCGCGAAATGTTTTCATCGAATGTTTGACAAACAAATACATTTGGTTATCATCTTTTTCAAACTGAACTGTCAGAATGTGATTGATATATCACGCTGCCTAATGATATTGCTATCAGAGAGGTTCTCACGTGGCGTATAAACTAAATACTATATTTACAGCTTTCGTGTTGTTCAGCAAGCGAGATATCTTCTTGACCTCTGTCAGGATTACTGTTTCCCGCATAGTTGTTATACAGTTCAAGCTAGGTGTCATTTCTGGCAGCCTACGATTCGCTATCTTACTCTAAACGCAATACACACAAATCATTCTGATGATTTCTTGCACCATATCACGTAACTGTTTGAGACATTTTTCGGTGCAGCCGTGCTAACATGGTTTTGCTATTTGCATATCAGTGTTGTGTAAACCTATCAAATTTTACGTTAACCACCAAGGCAATTCCTCTTCAACCGAACAATGTTTGTAACATTGACGCGGATTGGTTAACCTTTCGATAAAGGGTACATTACCTTACCGATATCCACTGAATTTCAGTGAATTTACTCTTCTTTTTACATCAATCATGAAACAATTCACAACATTTACAGTAATTATTCTTGATCACTTCTTCATGGGTTTCAAAGCAGTGCAGGAATTGTGATGACTGGATCAGAATCTCACTCATGACGGGGTTTGAACCGGCGACCTCTGGATCAGGATTAGGACGTTCTGTCCCTATACCACTATGAAAACATACCTAAAATGCAAATTACTGTATTTATGAGATCGACACTTGCTGCGTACATTGTTCTAACGCGTTTTATGATATTTCGGTCGACAGGGTATGTCCCCCGCATACCTCAAAGGGACCTTTTGAAGCCGAAGGGGGAAACTTACCTGACAGTAGAGCAGTGTAGGCCAAACAGACAATAATTTTGAACCCAAAGGCGGTCGCAGTACAGTGCCAATGAGACCCAACGTACAATTACCATTTTCCTGGCATCCAACCAGTACTTTCCTGGCGACTAACCAGTACCTTCCTGGTTACATACCAGTACGTTGCAGGTGGGAAACACTTAAAAGCATTTCTGTTTTTCACCCTGCTTGACGAGGCATGAAAACACACCTAAAATGTAGCGCTGCTTTATACAATACATAGTTCCCACATCTACAATATTTACCTCCCTTGTTCTTAACTTTCGGCCATTTTGATAGGCAAAACTGATAAGCAATTATAGGAGTGATTTCCAAATATGTGATAATTGAGAAAATACCAAGAGAATTTGCATGTGACAACCACTTTTTCTTCAACTTACTGAGCCAAATGCCCACATGAGCATAATGAATAAGTTTTGTTTCTATATCGGATTAGTTTATCATTGTTTACATTATATTCCCCATAAATCATAAAAATTGCCTATCAAAATGGTCGACAATCTCTTTGTAGGAGACATTGGCTTTACTGACAACGAAACCGGTTGATAAGCAGCGGCATTTTAATAAATCATATCTGAAAAGTATTGTAGTTTCATCCAATAGTTCGAGCAAAGATTCGAAAGTCCTACAACAGAAAAAAGAGAGCTCGGACTTTTTAGACAATCGAACTCTCTACACCCCAGCGGACATCCGTTACTTATTTACCCGAACACCCCATAAAACATTTGGAATATCGAGTTCAATGATAGACTCCCTGCAATATATTTTCTTCCCAGACGTTGAGCCAGAAAAATATTGACTGAACTATATTTATTGGTGCTATTCGTCTGGCCTTCCATTGCCAGCACTCTTTCAAAGCCATGTGGTTTATTGAACGTTATATTTATAATAATGTGGAACATATGTTCATTCGAAATGAAAATAAATGATTCTAGGATCCAGACAATTCCGTTCGAAAATTGGGTGGAAAAGACGTAGAATGGGACTGTTTTCCACACAACACAGCAGAGCTGTTTTTTTTCTTTGGATTTGGGAGTGAAACGTAATCTCGTTTTGTTAATTAATCTTGGCTTTATATTAATATTCTCTGTATTGAATTAAACAATTTATATAGATGTTTGATTATTTCACAAATAAACGCATGGCGATATATAGATGAAATAGTATCGTTCATTTATTGTATGCCGGTAATTTAAACATGTATTCATGATTTGTTTAAAGAAAGATTGTACAGATGACTCGTACATCGTATTTCATGGTTTAGCAAAATATATGTATTTATATAACTTATAATTGAGAGTCATGTCTTAATTTCTAAATAAAGAATGTAATTATTTTACAAGATTGTTTAAGTAGACTATGAACTTACTATACTTAGTATAATTTTCTTCAAAGGTCAACCTCAACTTCAACACCCACCCACTTTTTGTCACTATGCACTTTCTGACAGATTGACTAAAAATAATTTGCTAAAACATGTTATTGCCCATTGGAACTCATAAACCTTTAATTATACTTACTATCGGTGCTAAATTATATGGATGAAGGATGGACATACGTTCTAATTTGTGATTGTTTTTTAATTTCGAAGGTTGTCTGATAATTGATGCTACGGTTCAGTGAATTGAGCTACTATAGTTTTAAGCAGATACGATGATGTTATCATAAACGTATCAGTACAAAAGTTTTTTGAGCACAGCTTTATGATTTCCAACCTCTTCTTTAAGTGACGTCATTTCCAAAAAAACGTCACATGTGACGTCACCATGTACTGACAATAAGCAATATTTACTCCATATGGCAATATGAAATCGAATAGACCATATGGAGTAAATATTGTTTCTTGCTTGCAAAAAGGGAAGTCACATGTTGCGTTTTCTTGAAATGACGTCACTTACAGAAGAGGCTGCAAATCCCATAGCAGCGCTCATTTCGAAATCCTGCGAAAAAATGTCAAATAAACAGTTTATTTGTATTCACTGAAACAGGACAGATTTTTCAAATCTGCGTGAAACATTGCATCATTGTCGAGTATAACCACCTTTAAATACATCTCTACAACTTGAAAAATATATATTTAAATTAAGATTTATTACACTCTTATGACAATCATCTATCTGATAAAAAATCGAGGGATGAAGTTCGAGCAGACGATATACTTCTTTGCTCATCTACCTATGAGGGCTGCTATGAGATTTACAACCTCTTCTGTAAGTGACGTCATTTCAAGAAAACACAACATGTGATGTCACTATTTGCATGCGGGAAACAACATTTACTCCATATGGTCACTTCGTTTTCATATTGCCATATGGTGCAAATATTGCTTATTACTGTCAGTACATGGTGACGTCACATGTGACGTTTTCTGGATATGACGTCACTTAAAGAAGAAATTTGAAATCGTACAGCGGCGCACATATATATTTCCTTCCTCTCTTTCATCCCGCGATATATAAATATCATGGAATTCGAACTTGGAATCTTCAGATAATACATAGGCGTTTTAGATTATCACAGCACCACTGCGTGTGGTAGATCTGTTTCGTATAATTCCAGTTTTATATAATTCACCATGAAACATTTTTACACAATCAGCAGACGAGGTTGAAATAATAAAATGGACTGATAATAAACGTACAGTTTAGCACAAGTGGTACACTTACAAAACCGCAACGTCTGCGCTTCTGAATAATGTTTGAAAAAATCGAAGGACAAAAATTCAAAAAAGGTACAGGTGAAATGTTTCAAATTCTTCCCACAATTTTATTAGTTGATCAATAACTCAAAGATGGAACAAATCTGCTGTACAGGGATTTGATGCGTGTATATATAGGATTCGTGAGTACAGATTAAACTGATACAAACCGAACAGGTGTCTGGCACTCTGTAGAATGAATACCATCTTTCTTTGGCTTTTGATCATTGTATTGACAAACATCATGTAACGCTTACTGAACGCGCTGAACTAACATCTCAGAAATGTTGCGTACGTTTTTGTCTTACAAGAATAAATGCGTTGTACGCGAAAGTATCGCTTTTACCACTTAATCCGTGCGACTGAAAAGCGAATCGAAGATCAAAATCAGTAATTTTCAAACATTAAAGACACATTAGTCTTCGGAATGTGCAAACAATGTTGAAGATGCATATATTCGAAATAGCTGCATCAAGTTCCTATAAATAAATGCCTACTTGTCGAAAAGAACTTGTTTTTGCTATATAACCAAATATATGTAGAAGCAATGCAAACATTCTAGAACAACACGCGTTGTGACATGCATACAGTAGAACTTCGAAACCTCGAACATTTTGGCTCGAACACAGTAGATACCTCGTACAGGTTCTCAAACCCCGGTGAAGATTCTTTAATTGTTTAATATCTGTTGAATTATTCAGTAAATAAAATTCTTATACAACAATTTATCAAGTTAAAAATAAATTATATTGCACAGTTATGCTGCCTACCACAGCTGAGAATGGTATTTGTGTTCTAACGGAATGGAACGGATGCAAGAAATGTCTGCACTATATCTTTGTGGACAACTATTTCATTTCTGGTCTGTTGCTGCCATCTTTTCATATATTCTTTCCAGTCTCACGTGAGGGATATTATCTATCGTCTGCTATAATTAACGTCTGCTTAAGTCGTTTGGTAGTTTTTATTTCATTTTCGAAATCTGGTGGTTTTTACGTATACACTGATTTGAGCGCACCACAAATCTATGAGATCAGACAACAGGCTTTGGCAATGTTGAACACACTAAAACTTCAAAGATGTTTATCTTTTCAATTACCATGAGGAAATGTGAACTTTTTGCGACATTCGTGTCCACAGTTTGGTTAGCAACTAGCACAGCGCGTGCTTTTATAATTGTCGTCGTTTTTGCACCACTAAACATAATTACATTCCTTTAATTACGTTCAATTTCTTTACGCATTAGAACATATAAAGCTATCAAGTACAGATCACTGTGAATTGATTTATTGCGTCATGTTGGCTCGAAGTTATGCAAAATATTCTCATACATCACCAAGGTAAAACAGTTTTTTTTTATTTCGTTTGTTTGATTGATATACATATATATATATGATTGTTGATAGGTACAAGGGCTTATGAATGAAGAGAGTTGGCGTCTGTGGTCGTACTATTGTTCCCACAACACACATGTTGAACGGTCAACTTGAATATCACTACAATTCTGCTCTCCTTAACCCGTATTGTTGCCGGAAGTTTATAAATTTTACACTGGTTTACTTTCAAAATTATGATAAGAAAACGCACGCTCTTAATCAGCCTGTGAGAAAATGGATGTTGGCTTTCTTCAACATGGAACCAGACCATGATGTCTGCAAATGTTCGTAAATAATTGAAATATTTTAGGGGAGTTTTGCAATTTAAACTGTATTTTTATGTAAAATTAATGGTTATGCAAAGGCTGTTAATTTTGACAAATGTTGCGTAAAGGTATTTAGTTTTTCTGGCTAATGAGTGTTTCCATCACCAGGTTTCTTAGTCGAAACTGTATATCTTGCAAACACGTGTCATATCAGTGAACAAATTTCAAAGCACTGAAAGTGCGTGTTTGCACTGTATCTTTGACTGATGTCACTCGAGCTGATCTTAAAAGCATTATACCAATTTCGTTGGCTTTTCTAGAAGAAACTTTATATATTGTTTTAACTCATGTAATAAAGAATGTGCATGTCTCATACGTGTACGTCAGTGGTCATCCTCGGTACCCAGGCTTTTCATAACATACATGATACCCTGGGCAAATTAGCTAGCGAAACTTCGTAATGCATGCATATTCATTAGCACCTCTCGACCAATGAAATGGGCGATAACAAAAAAGAAGGAATCCAAGATTTCATCCGTAACTCCTCGGCAATTTCCGTATCGCATGAGATGTGTCATGCAGCCAATCAAGCGGCTGCATTTCTCCTCATTAATTATTCATGAGTACGAGATTTTTACAGTCGGTTTACCCAGGGTATCATATATGTTATGAATAGCCTGGGTATCGGGTATGGTCTGTGGTATTCTTTAGCACGATAAATATCAAAGAGCTGAATAAACTCGTTACGTCTGAATCCATCATACAGCACGTGTTATGAATAGTGTAGTTAGTTTGTCGCCTGTAGAATATCGATGACGTCGTTTTAAATCAAAGTCCACACAACGGTTATCTTCTCTTGGCAATATAGCAATAACTCACATTCAGAACTTTTAAGTATTACTCATACCTTGGTATTTGTATTTAATCTGTATATTTATGCTCCACTGCAATATCTATATGGCGTAGGATATTGGTTACTGCATTTTGGTGTAGGGAGTTGTATTAGACGTTGGGAAATATTTTTTTTATATTTCGTCGCGTCTATCACAAAAATACCGGACATAATGACAAATAGCTTCACCATTAATTCTGTTTCTATAAGTATCATAAATCATATTCGGTCAATGACGCATATGTATCGACGTATTTATCACGCGGGAAAACTTCTACAAACATGATATATTTTAAAACAACTTAAATGTTAAATAGGGTGAACTTAATGCATGCATACGGGTGTAATGATTGTATTTATAGCTTTTAAATGAATTGGAAGTGACACTTTCGCGTGAATTACTTCGGATAAGTTAATGAATGAACCCAGCGTGTATTAATTGTTTTAAAGGCATTATGCATGACTTATAATACTGGATTCCTTCATTGTATGACGAAATGTCAAATCGTTTGAGTTTTATTCAAATATGTCAAAATCTTAAACAATCAAATAATTAGTGACAAGTGAAGCGGTCTTAAATTAAACTTTGAATTTTGTAAAAATGGACAAATACGGCCGACTACGGTCGCATACATGCAGTTGACTACACTCTCTTTGAACGTTTTTGACCATTTTGGTTTTAAAATAGTCTATGTCTGCACTAAAGCTCAGCACTAAAATAAAGGCTTATACTCGTTATAACGTTTGTGCCGTTTGTACTTGTGTTAATATTTTCACTGTATGTAGCGGAAACATTCCGCTGTTTATTGATGTATTTTTATTGAGAATAATTGAACCATATTTTTTCTATGAAAAAAAATCCTATTTATTTTGGATCATCCCTCGAAGTTTCAAACAAGGCTATGTAAAGTATTTCATGACACATTGTACTTTAAGGATATCTGTGCGCTTAGAGTGCTATGTGTCGCATTTCATTCTCAACTTCTCTTGTTTATTGCAACTTTTTATATACATGTATTCATACAAGTGAAACTATCCTTATTCACCCATTAAGTTATATAGCCCTTAAAGTCATATTATGCTCATATTTTGTTAATTAGTTTACCTAAGCAAAATTAAAAATATATTTCCTATAGTTAAAACATCAATAAACATGCATAAACAAAGAATGAACTCATAATATATTGATCCGTATTTGTTGAATACCGATATTCGTACATCATAAAATTAAAAAAAACTTTTTTAACAATCCGGCTATTTTACAAGTTTTTTCTGTTAGTTATATGGTAAAAAAAGATATTTTAAATCGGTTACACATTGCAATGGTTCTTATTAGCGATGTTTTAACCAATGTACAAACAATACTGGATGAAGCCAATTTAAACATTTTATGTTCAGATGAGCCAGATACATCTTTTAAATTAAATATTAAATCCTTAACTTCATCTTCTCCGTTGAAACTAGCCCCACCCCACCCCACCCCACCGTCCTCACTCACGTTTGAGACTATTGCACTCTTCATATATTTACAAACAAATTATACAAAAATGAAACGAAGCATTCGATAATATGATATTACTTTAATTTGAGATGTATTGTCCACTTAATGATACATATATGCATAACATTGTATTGATATATTTTTGATGTTGTCACATTTTGATACTATGTTGTGTATTGATATGTTTCGACCTCACGGACCTCCGGCCTACAGATACAACAAAATAAACTTATCTGTTTGTATATAATCTGCTTGGTGAAGTATTCTATGGGTTTCTTAAATAACCATCAATCTTTAGAGACACATAACACGTGCTTCAAACTAGACAGAATTTACGTCTTCGGCACACACAATGTTATCTTATGATATTATTCATAATGAGATTGGTAAAAAGCAACCATGCGACCCGTGTTTTCTTACAACTTTCTTGTAAACATTAAAAACAGTAAAGTTCCAGGAATTGTAAGCATTTGACCACAGGTACTTGAAACAAACTATTTTAATGTTCAATATGGCCTATTTGCTATAATAAGAAATAGGCCATATGGAACATTAAAATAGTTTGTTTCAAGAACCTGTGCATTTGACCACCGTGTATTGAAATGTTTTTTCTAGTCTTTGAAATCAAATTTAGTGGAAAGCATCTCTGTGTGCTAATTGTCAATGATCAACTATTTCTATGCTATGTCCTGCACAGAAATCAAGGAAAACTACCTTGACCGCATTTAGAAGTTTCAGCCGTATCGTCGTCGTTCAAACAAATCTTTATCGTGCTGCCTCCCCTTCGTGATGAACCGAAATAACACCGATTTCTAAATATAGCATTCATGACCTTATTTTAGTGTTTGTATTTTAGATATTTTACGATGACTACCAATCCGACGCACCGATGGATCCTTCGGAGTCACTAGACGTTTGTTCTCCAGTACCGGATGTAGTATCAGAGGACGCATGCGCAAAAACGAAATGCCAACAGGACACAGATTGCACAGATAAATATAGATGTTGCTTCAACGGATGCGTTTATACCTGTCTACATGAGATAGCTCCGGCCCCTGGTACGGTTACACAGTCAAATCTAAAACGAATTATAGAAACCGTAGTTATGTATTAACAAAAAAGTCCGATCACTATATGTTTTCAAAGAATGTAGTACTTCAGATGCGAACGTAACAATTTCGTTGATGTCGCCCATATCGTCATTCCATCCATTTAAAACAACTAACTTCGAGGCCCTGAGATAATAAATTTGAGTTTGGAGATCAGAGAAAAAACTGCAGCATTTGATTGGTTGCAATGAATTCCGTCTTTAATTTGACCAATGACATTAGTAGAACTATATTCTGAGACTTGTTCCAAAATGAGTTTTTAAACTTATAACCAGATGTTTGTCGAAGTGTTACCCGTTTTATTCCCGAGACCGATTCTCATACAGTCCGTACGTTAGGTTAAATAATCAAGCGCCACCAGATTTAAACTTCCGTATTTTATGTGTGGTCTTTGACAGACATCACTAATGGTTTATTTGTATATTTCAGTTGTTGATTGGAGGAAAGAACCCAGAAGATCTAGTACAGGTAATTACATAAATATTGTCGGTACAGTTTAATTAACCGATTGGAAGTTGGCCCAGTTGTTTCAACCGAATTTTTCAAAATTCATGCTGTTAACCAGTCTGAGAGCTTCGTCAGTATTTGTTCCACATGCCATATACTCAGCACATTTAAACACGCACATTATCGTACCTGTGACACGTGTTTTGAATGACTTTTTAGTGTGTTTTAAAAATCATGTTGAAAAAAAACCACCTGTTTATTGAAAGGAAATTTGGCGTTCATCATTATGAATAATATCATCTTGAGTTCATGAAATTGGTGAAATCTTACATTCTGCTTTTTTAAATATACTGAGTAAATATACATGTGAAAATCTTCCTTGAATAACATCTCTAAATTACGACCATCACTTTAATAAATATTTTTATGGATCAGTCTTTACGTTTTCTTCCACGTCTTAACTCGACGGTCAGACCAACTCACAAACTGAAACCGATTTTCTACAGGACCAATGGTGATGTATGTGCATATAACGGTTTATGCACATGAATTGTATGACTCAATACTCCCTCATGTTGATAATAATTTAAGATTTAAGTTTTTAAATACAAGTAAGTTCTTTCGTCATAATAAGAACTCTATGTTATAATAGTTTGTCTTTAATGTGTTGATTTGGCTTGACAATACGTCATAAAATATGATTTTGCTGTTTATTGCATTCTCTGTCTGTCCCGAGAACACATGTAAATATATCTACGTTAGAAAAAACATGCTTCATATCTTGCTATATTGAAATTCCTTAATTTCACAAACCAAAATCACATGCTTTCTCGCGTAAAATACATTTCCAAATGAGCCCTGCTATGGGGCTTACAACCTCTTCTGTAAGTGACGTCATTTGCGGAAAACGCAACATGTGCTGTCACTATTGGCAAGCATGAAACAATATTTACTCCATATGGTCACTTCGTTTTCATCTTGCCATATGGGGCAAATATTGCTTACTGTCAGTACATGGTGACGTCACATGTGACGTTTGATAGAAATGACGTCACTTAAAGAAGAGGTTGGAAATCGTACAGCGGCGCTCAAATACATGTGTCACGTTGTTCATTATTGTAACAATGAGTATTGCTTCTTTGTAAAACACTCTTTTCAGTGTTCAATATGCAAATATCTTTCGACGATGTTATAATTGAGGTGTGGCTATACCGGAGTTCAAGACGCCACATACCTGATTTGTACAAATCTGATAAGACCTAGACCTACTATTCGATCATTGAAGCATTCTTATAAATAACGTTAGGAAATTATGAAAATAGCAGATATATGTTTGACGAATGCCTGATTAATTTCTCGTTATCGTCTGCCCCAGTCTGGGATCAATGCTGAGTATATTTAATACAATCTGACGTCTATATTAAATGTTAACCTTTCATTTGCGATAATATCTACTTATGCTTTGCTTTGATGTCAAAAGAAACCGTAGTTACGTCTAGAGCGGCCATTTCTTGGGCAGCAATCTTTCTTCAAGTGAAATGTCAATCATTTTTTCCTGTAGCATTTTACCATCAATCTAACTTCTCTAAAGCAACAACTTTTCAGTCACAGTCAAAATCGGCGTTTCCAAAAGAGTGTGGCTCTGTACTTACTAAATGCATTTTTCGGCGCAGCCGTACTAACATGCTTTTGATATTTGCATATCAGTGTTGTGTAAACCAATCAAATCTTACGATTAACCACCAAGGCAATTTATCTTCAATCGAACAACGTTTGTAACCTTGACGCGGATTGGTCAATCTTTCGATAAAGGGTACGTTATATACCTCACCGAAATCCACTGAATTTACCGAAATCCATTTTGGATCAGGAGTGAGAAGCGCTATCGTAATACTAGGCATTATTTATGTTGCATAACAAATCTTAACCTTCAAATTGCGCCGACCATCTCTTTTCAAGATATTTCTTGTTTTTTCGACAGTTCCTGATTTAAAATTTCTACTCAAAATGTTTTTTTGAAATCGTCTCGTTTTGACAAAAGTTCATCTCTCCTTGCTACTCATGGACTATTAAGATATTTTGTCAGAGGCAAGCTATAGGGAACTAACCTATTTCTGAGGCTACTATGGGAAAATGAATTTGCATATTTTTACGACAGACGGTCTCTGTAAACAAGCTTCAACTCGTATTAAAATGTAGCATTATTATATAATATCAATATGTACAAGACTTAAATAAACTTGTTTTAGAACTCACAAAGATAATTGACCTTCAAGGTATAACACGACTTGTACCAAGGAGAATAGTAAAGTGAACCGTTTTTTGTGAGAAACATAGTTCAAGGAAATATACTAGTCAAAAGTGCTGACCCACCATTTTGCATTGTGAGAATCTTCCTACATTATGACAATGTGATCTGAAACGATAAATGTGATTTTGACCGGTTTTCATCGACTTTATTATTTATTTTGAAAATGTTGTGAACCCAAATGGGCTCGAACCCACCATCCCAACGACGTCATCGCCTAGCACTGAAGTAACTGCGAGCAGACCCACTGCGCCACCGAGGCAACCCCCCCAAAAGGGTTGTTCAAATGACGCCTATATGGTCAGGCATTCGTAAAAGTCAAGTGGCGTGTCTGTCTGTGCGACATTTAAGTAGCTAAACATTGTCACTAGACCTTTATTATTTCATTCGTTGATAAATAAATGGTATAACTTACTGTGAACAGAAGATATAGTATCTCCCTTAACTAAGAGAAATAGCACTATTAGGTTAGCACTTGTGACCAGTATACGTTTGGGTTAAAAGTTCAATGGTATACCACACCGAAAACACTTATCATGATATTGATATACGATACACAACTAATGGAACTGAACATGTTTGAAATAATGGTTACCTGTGATGATCCTAACTGAGCCAGTCAATCATTTCAATGTTTCAATGCTGTACACGCCTTGTTGTTACATATCTATGTAGAGAGGTTGTGTTGTTATATTTTGAAGGCTCAACTTTAACATAATTAAGTATTGGGATACCATTCCACTCCTTGGATAAATACCTCAAACCAGTTACAGTTGGACATGTAAATAGTTTCCCCGATTACGTCAGCTTTGAACTAATACATGCCCCAATCATAACTGGAAAACGCTTAAAGAAAACCTATTTTCCACAAGTAACCTAGCCAGCTGACTCCGTTCCAGCTGTCAACTTGCTGTCATTTTGGGCATATAGGTTTAATAAATATGTCGTTTTATTAATAATACAATTTGTCATTTCTGAAATAGATACATTTTTTAACAATATAAACAATGAAACATAATTATAACTCAAATTCGTTATTTCTTTCATTATCGTGTTAACCTAAATATCAATTATAGGGGTGTTGTATACAACCTATTTACAGCCAGTTAAAATGATATCACATAAGTTAAACAACCTTCCCACCCTATGGCCAATATAATGGATAAATCGATAATGAAAGCCTAATCTAATTGGGCTTATATCTAAATTTGTTTTACTTACCCTTACTCCAATCTTTTGAAACACAAAGTTCTCACACGACTGTATAACAAGACTGCTTATAAAGATTAGTTAAAACACAAATAAACGTAAAATTGACCAATTAGAAACGTGTGTCTGTGTACATTCATCTCTTTAATTACAGGTGTATCTTGGCTGATACCAGACCCAAGCAGTTCCTCTACAGAAGGTAAGTACGGAACAACTTAATTAAAACAGATTCACTTTACATCGATTGTGAAAAATTTTACAACTTAAATTTATAATTGTCATGCTGCTTCCGGTGTTCATATCGGTACGCATAACTAATTAGGGGGATGAGAAGATCGAGAGAGAATCCAGCCCTTGGCGATATTTGAACGTATGACTTACATATTAGGAGTCCGACACTCTATCCTTAGGTCAGACCAATTTGGACCATCCAAATGCATGCCAAAGTAGTTCGAAATGGTTGTTTAGGGGTTTGATTCCCAGCGACGACAAACTAAAGTGGAACAATGGTACTGCTATTTCCCTTGTCCGTGTTTGGTACTATAAGCGTAGTGCTTGGACTGGTCGGTCTGGTGTCAGGTGTATGTGACTGAATGTGGTATCATGCTACCTGTGTACAGCGGGGTATCACTGTGTGACAGCGTGGTATCATGCTACCTGTGTACAGCGTGGTATAAATGTGTGACAGCGTGGTATCATGCTACCTGTGTACAGCGTGGTATAAATGTGTGACAGCGTGGTATCATGCTACCTGTGTACAGCGGGGTATAAATGTGTGACAGCGTGGTATCATGCTACCTGTGTACAGCGTGGTATAAATGTGTGACAGCGTGGTATCATGCTACCTGTGTACAGCGTGGTATAAATGTGTGACAGCGTGGTATCATGCTACCTGTGTACAGCGTTGTATAAATGTGTGACAGCGTGGTATCATGCTACCTGTGTACAGCGGGGTATAAATGTGTGACAGCGTGGTATCATGCTACCTGTGTACAGCGTGGTATAAATGTGTGACAGCGTGGTATCATGCTACCTGTGTACAGCGTGGTATAAATGTGTGACAGCGTGGTATCATGCTACCTGTGTACAGCGTGGTATAAATGTGTGACAGCGTGGTATCATGCTACCTGTGTACAGCGTGGTATAAATGTGTGACAGCGTGGTATCATGCTACCTGTGTACAGCGTGGTATAAATGTGTGACAGCGTGGTATCATGCTACCTGTGTACAGCGTGGTATAAATGTGTGACAGCGTGGTATCATGCTACCTGTGTACAGCGTGGTATAAATGTGTGACAGCGTGGTATCATGCTACCTGTGTACAGCGGGGTATCACTATGTGACAACGTGGTATCATGCTACCTGAGTACAGCGTGGTATCACTGGGTGACAGCGTGGTAGCATGCTACCACTGTCCTGCGTACAGCGTGGTATCACTGGGTGACAGCGTGGTAGCATGCTACCTGTGTACAGCGTGGTATCAATGTTACTGGAACATGAATATTCGACACACAGACACACATGTGTGTTATCTTATTTTAAAAATGTTTAATCCAATACCTTTGCGTTTTGTCTGTGGGCTGGTTCACAAAAATGTTGATAAACTAAGATAACCTCGTTATGCCATTAAATTTACTTAATATCAGTTACATAATTATATCAGATAACCAGCTATTCATTACTCATTGTCCGCGTCTAGTCGTGTTTATTTATAAACATTGCCCACCAGAACTTTAATTATTTTTTTGTTATGTGTTCGCTGCATGTTTTTCGGATGTAAGAACATATGTAACAACGGACGCAATATTATTTTAACATTACTTATCAAACCGATTTTGAAACATGTTCTTACAATTCAAATTAATCACTCTTGATGACTGCGTCCTGGGGTACTAACCAGCACTCGTGTCAACGCCAGGGATGGGGAGTAAAGTGCGGATCAAACCACACTCCACGCAGGTTCTTCGGATCAGGAATAAGGTGCTTTATCCCATTACCACAGCACCGTCTTACCGCTACGCCAATGTTACATTATTATATGAGTGCCGCTGTACGATTTCCAACCGCTTCTTTATGTGACGTCATATCCAACCATGTACAGACAATAAGCAATATTTGCCCCATATGTCAATAGGAAAACGAAGTAACCATATGGAGTAATATTGTTTTCATCTTGAACATTTTCATATGTTGTGTTTTCTTTAAATGACGTCACTTGCAGAGGAGGTTGTTAATCCCATAGCAGCGCTCATATAGAGCTGGTCGGTATATACACGAATGTTGCTGCTTATTAGTCGATCCAGAGAAGAATTCAATACATTTACTACATCTTCTAGATTATATTGCGTACGACATACTACACATTGTAATGATAGGCGTTGTGTGATATATAACATGATAAAATGTCAGTTGACTGGGTCAGTACGGATATAATATTATCTACCTACCTTGCTTCATGTCTAGCCAAATCTTGATAAAATCTACATCTCCAATACCTCATAAACTCAATGAAATTGACGGGCGCTTGATAAACATTGGATAATTTGGAGGATTTACGCCATACAGACGTGACATATCCCTATCACCACCTTAGCTTATTACTGTCAAAATATATCTCAAGTAGTATATCTTATTTACGCTGTGGAAATGATTGGGGGAGGGGGGGGGGGGGTGGTGTACACGCACGGAATTCCGGACATGACGGTTTATACATCGGCCTCGAAAACCAACACCAGAATAGCGTCATGATATAAATCGGTGATATCTGCACTTTGCAAGATAACGTTGTTTAGGTAGCGAGCTAAACGATATGTATGGTACATTTTAGCTGAGCATACGGTTCAGCACAAACTATTACATTCAACGGATTATAAAATTTATCTGACAAAATACACACTTTATACATATACCGTCAATATCTTCCGAAGTGGACTCACCTTACCCGTGGGAGAAACTCCGAACTGGAATTAATGAGATTGCCCTTTAGACCTTCCCGATCAGGAAGCGTGTTATTTTATGCAGAAACACAACATCACTTTTCGATAGTTCTTAAAACAATTCCGGAATATTCATTTTTTGGTTTGTTTCTGAATCGGGAATTTTACAATCTTTCCTGAACTTGAAATGTCCATGGTTAGTCCAGTAAGCCATAAGGCCCATGAGGTCATCATACACGTGACCTTTATCCTCACTTGTTCTTACAGTACTTTGATTCGATACAGTTATCATGGAACAGTTTTTAAATCGCCTCGTGACTGTTACTTCATTCACTTTCGTAGCGGAACCGTGGTCCAGTGGTAACGCGTTGGACTAGTAATCCAGGGATCGCAGGCTCGATACCCCGCTCCATCACTGACAGTACTAACAGTCTTTCGGACGAGACTTTAAAAACCGAGGTCCGGTGTATGATGCTTTACACCGAGCACGTAAAAGAACCAGGGGTGCTTCTAGAATTGGGGCATCTTCTGTATCATGCACTATTCTCCAAAAATCTTAAATGACTAACATTCTTCCGGAGGCGCCGCCCATATGGGAAACCGGTGGCGACGATAAATAAACGCAAACACAAACCAAATTACGCCATTCACGTTATATCACGTGATCTTAAAGCAGTAGATAAACTCGTTCGACGAACATATTTATCTTCTATGACATTAATGAACTAAGCAATTATTGCAACAATATGTTTCTCTGATTCTCTTCATCAACGCTAAACGCCTCTGTACATAAAGACTAACATTCAGAGTCTATATTCAATTATCATAGTTCGTTGTCTGCTCAAATTAGCCGAAACGAATCTTACCTGGCGGTACCTTTGATGTCTGATACGCGGCATCGTTTGATATTACGTACGGATTACAGGACTCTTAATTACCCGCTAATTCACCGTTTTAAAACTCATAAAATGGATGAAAAGTTGCCAAACGCAGTATGAGTTTCACTAGTTTCACAAAATTATCCAACATTTTAACAAAAGTAATTTAAAGTTTTCCAAGGAAAATAAGATAAATTATTTGTACTTATCTGTATGAAGTTTGACTAGCCTACTGATACATTATATCAGTAAGAAGATTTTTTTGACAACGGTTTGATACCGAGAATATTTCATTGTTAACAAAAGAAACGCACATACAATGCATTTCAGCGAGATGGTCAGGGTTGATATTCACGAAACATCGGTTAATCTTAAGATTGTCATGTTCCTTATTTTTTTCCCTTAGTTAAAGATAAGGTAATCCTTAACCTTTATCAGTGCCATTTAATGATTTCTTAGCAAAGGAAAGTCTTAACTTTAAGGAACTGAATATACAATGGACGCTACCTTATCATTTTAGGAAAAAAATGCCATATATAAAGAAAATCTTAAGATAAGACATTTAGTGCATACCAGTGTTTTCTAAACATTTAAGGAAAATCTTGTGGGTATTCAGGAATTGCTTTTCACTTTTCTTTGTATTTTGGTGTTTTAATTTTTCTTATATGTCGATCCACTAAATTACAAAAGACATATGATCTGGCTTGACAATGACCATTTAAGTCTACCTATATGGTTTGATTAAACACATATGTTATAGAACCATGTAAATGTACACATATTATTTGAACTGTTCAGGAAATGTCCAATTCTCATTTAGTGCCTGGAACTTTCAAAGTAACTGACTACTTAGATTTGACAGGCGTTCTATTTTTTCTTCTTCCTTTTTGTGGAGTTTCTTCCATGTGCCGCTTTTGTCCAATCATTTCACTAACATTCCCTTTACTATCTGGACCAAAGTAATATTCAACCTCATTGTCTTCGTTCTGGCGTAGACAGTCCTTTCGAAGGAAGTTTGGTAGTCCATCCATAGGATTTCCTGCTGTAGCTAAATATTCAATTTGCAGGTTTATGATATCAGCCATCCTTCATTTCTGTACTTGAGTGGTTATCCGACATTTACACACAGAGTTTTTTTGTTTTAAACATCTGTTTGTTAAGTTATATTATCTGTCGCCTTATCAGCATGTGATGACAGATTTATAGCTTTACTTAACCATTTTATAATTGAGAGAAGATATGCAATTTTCCCTCTGAACGGGCTTTGATGTAGGACTGAATACTACTTTAAAGGAAAATCTTAACCTTAAGATGTTTCGTGAATACCAGACAATATATCATTCAACAAACGGAAACAGCAACATCCCCAACACAATATAAACATTAACATCAAAAGTAAAATAAACCGTAGCAATAACATCTGAAGCAACAGCAGCATCTACAACAAAATGTATTCGGCATTTAGCAAAATCAGCATTCTAATTCAATTTAACATGATACACATCGTAAACGGATGTGGTGACAAGAACACGACATGTATATATAAATATAAATGGAATATAACTAATTGATAACCATCAAACACTTGATATATAATTGTTAAATTATTATAGAACTATGGAACAGTTTATACCCTTTGTTCTGTTTATGTGATTGCTAACTACACGGAAAGTCAGATAATCTTTATCCCGTTGTTAAAGGTGTATTAAACAATTTAAAATCTGCTGCAAACGTTATCAACCGAATACTGTATTGATACTGATAAGATAATCAAATATGTTAACTATGGTGTCAAATTTCTGCATCTTTGTTCCGGCTTGTTGGAGCGTCAACACGACAGAATATAACAATCCCCAACCTTTTAGAGAAAATCTCCATTGCTAAAATCGATATCAAGTTATGTCTTAGTATATAATTTTACAAAATAATATCTTATTTCAGTTGAAATGTGTAGCACAAGCCCCGTCGATGTAGATGAAGACCCCTTACTGTGCCCAAACGGTCATTTTTGTCACTTGACTGACAATGGTGACCCAGAGCACGGGATACCGAACTCCGGATATTGTGTCAAAGAAAGTGAAAATACATGTGAGTTTGTAAAATTAAAATAATATGCTACATAAAGTATAAAAAACTTGATCACGGTAATTTTTAATGGATTGTACTGTCTGCCAGAAAACGATTTTCACATTATGCATTCGAAGTATTCTAGACATGCGTCTACATAGCTGCAAAGGTTGGTTTTCGTAATTATCCGTCAATATCTACGAGTTAAAGGTTCCGACTGTTCTGATTACTTTGGGTTTGTCGCATATATAGTTCTGTGTCGTTCCATTTTCATGGGTTTTGAGTTTGATGATAAGGCTGTGTTGTTCGGTGTCCTTTCTCTACTTATCACTTCGACATCGTTATGTTCCCTCCGCATGTGTGCCCCCTTCTGGTTGGTCTCGTTGTGTGTGTCCTTCTCTCTGTTACCTTTATTTTACCTGATATATTTATTTAGGCTCCGATGAGTAAATGGGGCATTCCTTGCTCCGCCGTTTTTACTTTTAGTTTTCAATCTATCAACGGAGGTCGCAGTATCCTTCACGGCGATAGCAACTGATGCAGCAACAACTAGACTATTCGCCATGATCTATTAAACATTCATTGTGCATTCATGCATAATAGCGCACTTCTTAAAACCTCAAAATATGCTTGTCAACAGAAGTTGATATTCATTGCAGTAAGCTATACCTTTTGTGACTGAGATTGTGTTATAAGATCCAAAACATCGATGTAAATCTGTCAGAATCAGATTACTTTGTCGTAATGAAGTAAATATTCTCCTAATAGCCAAAATTGCAGGTAAGCTCATTGATCAATTGCAGATTTTCAAAATACGAAATGGCTGATTAGCTCTTTTGTCTAGGATAGATAGCTGGTGATTTGTCGATAATTTTTGTTGAAGTCTAGACTACGTTTCCCTTTTAACTGCCATAATTTCATTAGCAGAGTAATTTCATTATCTCTGAGTACGGTTATATCGCACTGGTTTGACCGTTACATGTCGTGTGCCCATGTCATCTAATAACGCCCGTACCTCCTTTCGTTGGTCTGTCAAAAATCTATTTTAAGACGACTTGTATTGTATTAAATTCATTACACGTTATCACTAGATAATCCTTTTTGGATCACCTGATTAGATCTAAAGGCCATTAAGACAGTAAGACTGAAAGCGGCATTCGATTAATAAAGAAATATACCATCGAAATTTCTCGTTTCTCGTTTCGTTATTGTGCAATATTTTGTGTTATGTGTGTTTCTCTGGGGGTTTTGAGTGTGGGTTCTTCTTTTGTTCCATTATTTGGTGTCCTGAGGGTTACCCAGTTTACTTGGTCAGTTCGAATCTTTTTTCTATTTGTTATTCTATTTGTTATTTACAGATTCCCCAGGTGAAGAAGATCTCGTTTTAAAATCTGCATTAAGACAACGACAAGTTTGTAAAGTGGATCACATGATACTGTTAGAGGGCGCAAGTATACTTTTCAAAGACAAAAGTTGGTAAGCTCACTTGCTTAAAGATAACTACAATACTATCAAAGTGTGATAAAACTTGCGTAACATTATGTTTAATGCTTTTTGGCGAATATTTACAATTTTCATTTAAGGGCATTGAAGATCATCTTTTTAAAAGTATTATAATTTGAATAAACAATCTACATGTTAGCCCAATAGGAGGAGAATATTTCATCTACGACAGTTTATTGTAGCGTCCTAAATGTATTTTTTTTTCTTATACCGCCTCAACTCTTAATATTTCGTATGCCGCCGGTTTCCGGGGATTTGGTGTGGGTGGAGAGGAACTGTCTGATGAATGTGACGTTCCCAGTCACAAATTATCATTCCTTTGCTTATTTTGTATCGAATGTGTCGAAATTATTTTAATTGGACTAGCTGACTGTTGTCTGTGTTTCTAACTAGTTCTTGCAACAAATTCAGGAAGTGAAGAATCTACTCCATTGCATGATACGACTTTTGAACCGAGGGTCCCACGCTCAAATTAGACTAATACGTATGCCTCTTAGTGAATTTGATTTCCATAACTTATACTTGTTGATTCATTTTGTATACTTCATATTTGTATGCATGTTAGAAATTTTCAACTGTTTTGGGTTCGTCAATTGTTGACCTCCAGTAATGAGCAGTATTAAATAACCTCCTTCATTCGTGTACTTAAATACAAGTTACATTATAATGTTTACATTCTATTCTTTTCGTAGTCGATGTAGAAAAGGATTGTTGTCATGTAAAAATAGATCAAGAAAAGTACGAGCTAAGAAAAAATCGAAAACAGATAAAGAAAAGAGAAAAGAAAAGAAAAGGAAACGACGAAAAAGTAAAAGTTAGTAGAATTTAAATTTTCGAGATTTGTTCATATTGCTAAGTAATTGATGTCGTGTTATAAACTTAAGTAGTCACCGGAATCTGATGCAAAGCAACACTGTCAGAGAGGAAAATTATGAAAAATGTTGAATACAATATGTATTTGTTCACATAGAGCTCAGTTGAGAAGGCAATCCATGGACATTTTAATCTATTATAAGTTGCATGTATTATCTAAGACCACCGTTTAACAACTCTTTACAGCAAAAAGACTTGTTGAAATATCCAATTTTCTGAACACGTAAAATGTATATAAATACAGATTCAAATTTCGTTATCAAATGTTAGAAAGGGGACTTAATCACAACATGTCATAAGAAGATAATATCAAGAGTTACTTCCCTTTCTTAGTTTGGAACTAAAACAGTCCGCATTGATTTGTCAATATTTCATATGCTTGACATGTTAATGATTAACACATTTATTTCTGTTTCTTATTTGCAGAAAGAAATACATCCTCATGACATCAGTTGCATCAAAAGGACTTGGCCATTGAACAGAAATCATCATCTTAAATGTTATTTTGTCAGAGCGCTATTGTGAAGAACTGTGATTTAATTAAGGACAATGAACTTTAAATCTCCATTTTTATATAAATAACAAACACAAACTATTGCATTTTCGTAATGAAATGTATTCCACTTTTTGTGTTGTGTGCCTTTTTTGCTTTCAATATTCATTGAAATATTAATCATGTTAACTGGCGAGGTCAGTTCAGTCAGTAGAGCACTTAGATGAGGCGTGTTTTCTCGGTGTCAATTTGGACGAAGATAATGCACCCAACATCATTTGTCCAACATCTCTGATTTAGTGGAGGAGTTGTCTTATGCTTGCGACCAAACAGGTCAGTACTGGTTGGTAACCTTGGAACATAGGCTGGTCAATTGAACGCCGTATCTAACTGATATGTTGTTATAAAAAGGCGTATAGAACCAACACAACAACAACATTAACAACAACAAAAATAAGTTGCTACGGGGACGTCACATACATAAGACAATGCCTCCCTACACAGACCTCCGGGAAAACAACTGTCCATAAACTCACAGGCATTTGAGGAGGTGCAAGGGTAAATACGCAAGGGAACAGGGGTGCAAGGAAAGGCATGGCCGACCATAAAGGATAATTAAGGAGAATTAAGGATTACTAACAGGGGGGAATTTAATGGATGGAATACATCATCGAACAAGTCAAGACAGCTGGCAACAATAGGCCAAAAGAGACAATTACATGACACTATATCAAGTGAAAGAATTGCACATGGGGAAAGGGAAATTTAATCTACATCTAAAACACAAATAGAAATAATAACCATACAGCGATTTACAGCCTTGTAAATGCAATAAATATGCTGGGTGTTTAAATCGATTTAACAGCTAGCTAATCTCAATTTTAATCGCCATTAGCCATCACGTACATAACAGCAATCACACTGTATAATCGAGCACGAATGATGAACTTACGCATTTTATATAACCGATCTCAATTTGGTTTAGTAATTCCTGTCTCATACATAGATTTGTCACTAGTTCGATATTTCAAAACCATAGACGGATATATACAGCAACATTTACGAAACGTCGTACATAATTTATGGTAATGATAACCTTGTTTTAGGGGTTTACCTGCAAGTAGAAGGTTACGCTACGCTTATTAAAGTCCTCTAGATTACTATTCGCCCTTTGAAACAGTATATGTTGAGATACATAGATGCCGTACGAGGGACATTACGAAATATTGCCGTCGAGTGACGGAAAAATTATAATCTCAAAGTCGTAACCATCTCGTTTATCGTATTTTTTTAGTAATAATGCCATTATCTATGGATATGTCCATGTCAAGAAACGAGGCATGTGTAGGCTTTCGGAAGTTGCAGCTCTGTTTGATATTATTTATCATAACTGGAAATTATTTATTATCAATATTCAAAATATCGTCTAACTAACGAGAGGAATTAATGAAAGCGTCAATTACATACATCTGATTTTCTTTCGATAAGAAAAAACAAAGTCTCGTTCATAACAGAGTAAAAATAAGTCGGTTATAAGTGGAGCTCAGTTAGTTCCCATAGGAATACGAACTATGGTAGTACACTGAGTTATCAAAATGAATAAAGATATTATTCAGTAAAAAAATAAAAGCTTTACAGACGCCCTGTCATGTCCATGTGGTAAAGTTACTGTAATTATTAGTAGTAAATAATGTCATTTCATCATTGCCGACCAAGTATACAGTCATGTTGATTGCTTCCAAATGATTTTTTAATTAAATGTGTTAGTTTGGTTTATTAATTCACGAGGAAGCGATATAATGAGAGAAAACATAGGTAGAGATAGGTGTAGCTCTTAAATATAAATAATGAAATAAATTAAAACTTCCGTAGAATGTTTATGTCATTTGTATGTAAAAGTTTATACTGGAAAAGACCAAACTTGATACGAACGGTGTTGGATAAGGTCACGTTTACACGATTCCCTCTTTCTCACAAATGTATTTTATTTTATTACTGCACAATTCATCGTTGAATTTCCAATCCTTGCTACCTTCGATAATCATACAATGATCAGCGGATGGCGAGTTGGGTCTGTGGGTTGCCCAGAATGTGGAGCTCATATTGATTGGCTCACCGTCATGCCATTTCCATGCATCGTCGGCTAAATAGTCCGTTGCATTCGCGTTGCTTCCACCGACGTAATAGGACGTTTTACCAAACCCTATAAATATAATAAAATGGATATGAGACAAATACGAAATATCGATCATAGAGCTCTACCTCGTGTTATCACTAGAGGCTTGTTTCAATGATCGGCGCTACAATACACCGTTGTGACTTCCCATGGTACGTACAGTAAGTAGGGCGACGGGGCGACACATACTGCAATTTCACATCGCTTGTATTATATAAATGCCCGTCTAACTCTGTATTTGTTTATATGTTTTTTTTGTAGAGACCATAGTGGTATTTGATTGAAATATGTTTCAGCAAAGGACAATCATGGAACAAACAATTCTTTGGAAACCATGGCCCAGAACTATAACCTTTACTTACCGCTCTGCACCCAACAGTTGTCAAAAATGAATTATCTTGATGCCAAACTTTGAAATTTGAGCGAGTAAAATATAATTCCCTACCTTGCTCTCTATGCACTGAGTATAGTGTTTAATACACATCTCAGACATACCAAGTTAAATATAAGATTGAGTGTATGTTACTTGTGTTGATTGCTTAGAGCAATTGTTATTATTTATCTTACCCATTAGTTTCAGGGAAAATGAACACAAAAAAAACAAGAATTCAATTATTATTGTAATTGTCATCGGAATTTCAAATCTTCAAACTCATGCTCAGTAGAGTAAATTTTGACAGATGAGTTTTGAGTGCAGAGGAGTGGGTAACGGTTATGATTTCCTGACCCGTTTATATCACATGTTCACGTAGAGTACACTCATAATGCAATTACCTGCACAGGTCATCATGAGTTCAGTAATCATCTCCATTCTGGGAGCTGTTGACAATTTAGCGAGAAATCCACCCGATGTTTTACAATACTCTGCAGCCGTTGATCCATTAACAGTCGAGTGCACAACCCTGTAATCAATAATTACTGTGGCATTAAAATTTATCAAAAACAGTCTTAACCTGAAGGCATCGGATTATTTTATGTGATATTCAACCTGGGCTATTGCTATCAGAACTGTTGTTTCCGTACGATGATATGACAAATTATCGGCTAATGTGTATTGTTTAAAACGGGTATGACAGGTTGAATTCCAACATCATATAGGTATACTGTCAAACAATATTAGATTGTCCTGATGCAGCATTGATAACGAATATGACTTCAGTAGTAGGGCTAGCCGATTCGAACGAACCAAGCACAATGTTGTTTTTTTCAAGTTGGTTTATACAGCTTTACCATTTCTTTCATGTACACGATGTTCACTGAATTTTCAAAATTTGATTTCGATTCGAACTGCGAAATATGTTATATGACAAATAACAGTGAGCGAGTGTTTAACCACTACACCACAGAAGCTGTTCATAAAATTAGCTTCAATATTAAATTTCCTACCAAACCGTAATGTATAAAAACCTTCCCATTATCAGACTATACGCTTGTCTCATTTCGTCACTATATCGTGCGAGTACATGTATCAATAAAACCAATGGAGAAGTATTATAAATGTAATTGATTATAAAGTATAAACCATTCGGTACACTGCTCAATGTAAAAAAACAATGAAGCAGCAAACACGTTATTAAAACATTGCAGCGTTACTACACTGTACCAATGTAAATATTTTTACCCATTGGGCCTGCATAATGTTTGTATTGTCCACTTTCATTTACAAAATTGGCTGCCGTCAGCCAATGAAATTCTTGTGCTTTTGGGATGACTGTGTACTTTGTTTTGTTGCAGTCACTGATAAGGCACCCTGTGTGTCAAACTATGATAATCAAATTTAGTGCAATTCTCAAAAACCATTAGATACAATTCCTTCCCTCGAAACTATTATTTACTCCAAAAGCATTCATTTGACAATAGGTATTCAGCCGAAATCATACCAGCAATTTGAATACGCGTGTATTCCAAAACTCATTGCTTCTTTTTGTCGCTTCTGTTTGCCGTTTTATTTCGGCGACAAATAATTATCAACGTAAATAATATCAAAATAGTTAGTAAGTGGATAAATTAAAAACATAATTATAATTTACTTGTATGTGAAAAGTCCATCCGAAAGCTGTACCGACCGATACAGTTCATCATCCGGGTGACAATAGGGCGCTGAAATAAATAGCCATGATAAAGGTAAGGAACACAGCATATCTAAACATTCAAATGATTCAAATTCCCGCACAGTATCCAGTAGGATCGTTTATCCTTAGAATCAGCAGTTATGTCAAATTTAGTTAAACATCACTTCATCTTTTAAACATTTAGCAGCACATAACATACCATTATTTCTAACAATGTGCTTTGACATTTAAGGGCTATTCGATCGGTTCTTATACAATGCCATAATGGGTGTAGATGGCAAATGTATCATGTTTACTAGTAACAATAATTCAAGTCAAACTAAACAATTAAATATTAGGCAGTTTTTCAACCGAAAGTTATACAGCAGAGTTTCACTGAACAGTGTCGCCCGAAATTTTCCATCTTTGTATTCGTCTATGATGGAATCGATGTAGAACGCCAATATAACAGAAATAACCAGCGCCATTATTCCCGCGTGTATAGTAATGATATAAAAAATTCAATACTCATTTATAATGTGAAATTATTCTTTAACATACTTCAATATGTTAAGACTATGATTCACAGAGAACACAGGTTTCTGTACCTGTCAATTTTATGGTTATTGGCTGCATTATCATATGCTCATCGTTTTTATGTATTTTTCTTCATATTTTGGGACCATGGTTTGCAAATCGTTAGAATAATAACCATAGTATACATTACTCTACTAGTACTGCATCTTAACAGGAAGTATACGAGCTACTTACCACGCCTCGCAATGTAATGTTCCGCATTGGTATCTGAAATGCAGCCACTGGTCGAAAACATCGTAACATTCACTACGTAACAGTACGATGTTTGACCAGGAACGTAGAACACTGAATGACAATACTCTAGTCGATCACATAATACACAGCAATGTGAGAAGCCGAATGTCGAAACATTGTACATGATGACATCTGGGCATAACATGTGTTTGTACTGTTCCCTCTGTATCATTAGTGTCAACTCAATACCTGTGTTGAAGATGAAACTTAATGTTCAAAACGAAGAACAAGATAAAAGGGTGAGAATTGACATATATGGTAAATGTGGTAGCACTGTGTTCTAAAACATGTTATCACTTGCGATGCAGCTCTGTTTTGCTCATCCGACAGGATACATTGTATCACGTTCGGAATAATGAAACATGCAAGCATAAATTTGATTTATTCTTCCTCCGGAAGCCTTTTAAATAGCCACTTATTGCCAATATCATTATTGTATTAACCTAAACAATGTCGTCGTTGAAGGTAATACAAACAACTGGAGGAACTCATTTGGCCACTATGCATTTGATATTTTTTTATTAATTTCGAAAAATATTCAGCACTTCATAGAGTATTTTAATACAAAATTAATACATACCCCGACACATTTGACAGACTCCGAAACCGATTATTAAAATCCAACTAAAGAGGACCATCTCTGCTGCAAATGATTTACCGCTTTGTCTCTCTGAACGTTTAATGTGTCTATATGCTTTGAATGTGTCTTTTGTATTCAGACTATTGACAAGTGAATACATCACGTGGTTTTGTATCCAGCAAAGGAGTTAAACAAAACGGTTACAACGAGGCATCGGGGCAAAAAGTTGTGGTTATAACTTGCGGAGGTGCCCCCGTGGTCGAATGTTAATGGCCGCCGACTTCTAATCACTTGCTCCCACTACTGTACGAGTTCGAAATCCATCCCTATGAATAATTCGTATGTGATGAACCAATCCAGCTGGCTTGTGGAAGGCCGGTGGTTCTACCTTGGTTCCCACATATGTTAAATCATAGTCCTAGAAGTGACAACTAGAATTATATTTCACCCTTATAGCATGAAGAGTCACGATATGACCCATGCAGTTTATGTGACTTACCGAATGATAAGTGAATTCACAAGTTTATACCGTGCTTCTAAAGCGTTATACTTTTTTCCAATACGCCGATTTAGTTTATAGGCGGAAGTCACTGGACTATTACAATTTCAAGGCGAGGCGAGGCTTTACGTAATCAATGCCTGTTTGATATTTATACTGAACGAAATTCATAAAAATGAATTTTGAATGAGTTTAATGTCAATATTTTTATTTATACAAAATCTTTTTTTAAATTATTTTATTCCATATAAAATGTATGTTGTGCGCAAAACATTTGCGGTTAATTCTTTAAATCCCAACGGATGTAAAAATGTCATATTTTTCTTTTGCTTAAATATTTCACTTTCGCCGTCATCATTGTGGAAAATCACTCAAGAGATATGCGCATTTTACATATCTGAACAAAGTTTTCGTAACGGAAACAACCACTCCCGGAACATGGATAAACAACATAATCACGACCATTTATTAATTAGCATTGGAAAACAATGTACTCATGCTCGTCCAATATTGCTGATTTTCGACAGTTTAAGTTTGTTTCGTGTTATTCGATCGCCTTAGTTTTCCGTCATTGTCGCCAGCCCGTTCCTTGTAATCCTGTTCCCTTACGTATTTACCCTTGCGCTTTATAAAATGGCTTATGTTTTTAGACTGTTGTCCTGAATGTCTGTGTGGAGAGGTATTGTATTATTAGCAAGGGGCTCGTCAGAGCCAATAACTATAGTAGGCGAAATCCGCAGACACTCATCGGATGAGCCATCCCAAGTCTTGCATTCCAAACCGCCAAAGGCTACATACTCCTGAAGAAAGTAGACATTGTCTAACAAAGAAATAGCGGTAAGCATTTCCGATATCCGCTAGAAACAGATTTGAATTGACATCATCGACGCATTAGAAAGAGTCCAAATGTTATTTAAGTATTGCAGTCACAGAAAGAAAAATGTATATATCAACAGGGGCTATGATAATGTTAATATGTCGATAGTACAAGATAGTGTACAGTAGGCAGATAAATCAGCGGACGATAGCAGTAGACAGAGATACGTATATGTGGCGATTTTCTGTTTAATGTTGTTGTACCGATAGCATGTACATAAATGTTAACTACGTTTTGTGTTTCTTAGTTCGCATCGCAGTCGTAGTCACTCGATATGAAGCCCTAGTGATTTGATTTGTTCTATTAACAAATTATTTATCGTTATCCGAACTCATTTTTAACTCCGAGGCATATATTGGAGTTCTTCGCTGTCGCACTCTTGGTATTTACTTATAACTCCATTGTTAAATTAGCTCCTCAATATTAGTTCCTCATTTTGTTGACTGTAAATGGTCGGTCGCTTTGAGAAGTGAGCCGTCGATTGATTTTTTTCGGGAAACTGTGACCAGCACTGCGACTCTTTGAGACCCTTTTGGTTTGGCCGCACGCTAGTGCATTGCTAATGTTTTGTGAGTCTTTGTATAGACTCTTCTAGTTTGATCCGCGCGTGAGCGCATTGCTCATTTTGTGAGTTTACGTACCAACTCTTCTGGTTTGAGCCGCAAGTGATTGCATTGCTCTTTTTGTTTGAGTCTGTATAGATTTGAGTCCTGTCTCCTCATTGTCCGTGGAGTTAGCATGACAGCGATGCACCATTTCGCACAGTCTTGTAAATATGTATATTTTTCTACTTTGCTCGTAGCGCATGGTTGCTGCCGGCCAGTGTAAATATGAGTCGTAAATAGTTGTATTACACCTTTTTTATTAGTTTTAGGTATTCATTTCTATGTGAGTTGACTAGTTTTTAAGCCGTTATTTTGCCAATGTTCTGCCTCATCTATCATCTAAGTATCATAACGCTATTACCGCCATGATTTCTCATAGTTGTACTCCTTTGATAAATCAAGTCGCTACCACCATCTCTCATTATTTTCTATCATTCTCATTTTGAGTTAATGTGATTAAGTTAGTTTTCAATGAATTGCATTGAAACATGGCATATAATCAACATTACGGTACTGTTTACTTCTCTCCATCCATCCTTCTGACTGTCTATACCAATTCTTTGTATATACTATTGTGTGTTTAACTCCTATATTATTTCATATACTGACATAACAAAGTGTTCTTGAAATCACATAAATCGATGGCAAAGTGACGTCTGTGATCTGCAGTGAACCCCTTGCTGTCAGCACTTTCAGTGCTTTGATTTTTATGTATGTGGTGTTCTCTGTAGCAACTTATTCTCTCTCTTTATTTTGTTTACAGTTTCAGAAAGTTTAACCAGCCGAATACATGAATGATTTTGTCGATCGATACACGGTAAACATACAAAGGAAACTGAGTTTATTTACTGCGTAGACAATGAATGAAGACAATGAGTTAACATTGGAACAAATTTAACAATGCAAATACGATAATGGCAAGCACTTCCGTTGAATATAATATATTTCCTTCTTAAAAATATTTGGACTTAAACATAAAAAAGAAATCAATTTCACAACCCGAACGCTCTATTTGCTAATGATCTCGAAAAATATATTTCAATTCGAAATCAGTCAGTTATCCATTAACGCCAATTTTGCACAAAATGAACGGATATTGGGGATTTGTCCTGATTTTTCTTCTATTGATTTTAACAATAAGCAGTCGATATTTGTTCAAATCCTGTTTATCAACGTTGACCTCATATGAGTTATATTCATTTTAATAATACACACATTAAGACGTAAGTTGGTCATAGTGCGCATGAATACCATGTTTCATTCCGCAAGGGGGTGGTAAAATGTTTTTGTGAAAAAATATGGATCGTCACAGAAGGTATCTATTTAATCAATGGCAACCAGCATATCTAGACGTGAATTTTCGTTTAAACAAGAAATCGCATCCTGTCACGCTAACTTGAAACAAATGACAAACATCCATATAAACCTACAACATTAGACACCACAATACAACTCAAATTCAGAATTGGTTGGGTAATAGTTTTAAGATACTTCATGGTACACATTCTGCACGTTTCAGAGCAAATGTTAAAGCCTACAGGTTCCGAACATAATCCTAAAAGACATTCTAATCTGGCATATCCTGCCATATCAAGTATGGTTCAGAGATATACTGTAAACTCATATAACATTTATTACTACAAAAAAATACGATAAACGAGATGTTTATGACTTTGAGATTATAAACTTTTCCATCACTCGACGACAATATTCCCAAATGTTTCTTATGCGACATATGTGCATCTCAACTTATACGGATTCAGAGGGCCAACAGTAATCTAGAAATCTAGAGGACTTTAATAAGCGTAACCTTCTACTTACAGATATACTTCTTAACAAAGGCTATCGTTATTATATATCGTATTAGGTAAGACGTTTCGTAAATTTTGCCATAAATATCCAGCTAATATTTTGAAATATGGAACTAGTGTCAAATCTATGTTGGAAACAGAAATTACTAAACCAATTTTTTATGGAGATCTGTTATGTAAAATTCACAAAATTCTTAACAGTTGTAACTTTGATCAGTTATTTGTTAAACTAATTAATAAATTCATAAGAAAGGGCTTACTATCCTGACTACTGCAGATAGGATTGTAAGCAAATCAGTACTTGATAGATTTTCGCACCTGTTTTTACTGCACGACTAAATGAAGTTATATCTGTAAACCATACTTAATACGGCATGATATGACAGATGATTATGTCTTTAAGGATCATTTTCGGGACTATTACTATAAGCCCTTTTGGGATTGAGTAGTGTTGTAATGGATATGATGTTTGCTTTGGCGTTTTCCTTGTTTCATTTTGTTCTGTCCTTTGTGTGTCAATGTATGTCGAAATATTAGTTGGATTGAGTTTTTATTAATATGCCATCCTCTTCTCTACGCATTACATGCTTATCATTGGGTCATATATGTCAGTTACATTTCTCCAGACATCTATCTTTACTATGACAGCATTTAAATGACGTAATTTGGCACTAACAAGGACACCTTTCTCTCTTAGTGCTGTTTTCTAACACAACGTAATACTTATTTGATATAGTCGTAATTTTTGTTAGATTTATCAATATTCCCGTACATATTTTATTTATATTTGTCTTTATTTTAAATTACCTTTCCATATCACCAGTATTAAAGATTGTCTAATAATAAACTAAATTTTCCGTATGTAAATCGCTGTATGGTTAATATTTCTATTTATGTTTAGATGTATGTTGGATTTCCCTTTCCCCTGTGCGGTTCTTTCATTTTATATAGTTTTCATGTTGTTTTCTCCCCGCTTTCGGCCTATTGTTGCCAACTGTCTTGACTTGTCCTGTGATGTATCCATCCATTAAATTCCCGTCCCCCCTTGTTTGTCCTCTTTGATTCTCCAAGTCCATTCCTTGCGCAACTGTCCCTTAACGTATGTGCCCCTTAGCCTACTCAAATGCCGTATGTTTAATGGATTGTTTTTTCCGAAGGTATGTGTGTAGAAGCACTGTCTTATGTAATAGGCGTTCCCTGTAGCAAATTCTTTTCTCTCTTTTACGACAGACTAACGACACAGAACCACGTACGACACGTTTATTAAACGGCCACCAGCATATAATGCAAAGAGACATTGCCAGGTACTAAGTCTGAAAGGCAAAATATGTAATAATTATGAATACACAATGTCTTTGTTCACATAGAGCTCAGTTAAAAAGGCATATTCCATCGACATTTTAACCTATTATTGTCATTAGTTGCATGCATTATTTAAGACTTAGATAATTCTACTTTAACAACTCAAAATTTGGTTTATTTTCAAAATTGAATGTACACGAAACGAATATATGCATAAACAATCAAATTTTGTTATCAAATATTATTAGGGGGACTTAATCATAACATGATATATGAAGAAAATATTCTAAAGAGTTACTTCCCTTCTGGAACTGAAAAGGTCGGCATTTATGAAATCTTTGAGATCTGTCAACAGTTCATATAGTAGAACTTGTTTATTAGTGTCATGTGCATGTAGTTACATGACAATAAATATATAACATACACTAGATACACCCTGCCCAATGGAACTATAAGTCACTGTTTAAAATAGTGTACAGCTTGGTATGACATGAAATTAAATAAATGAATAACATATTTTTACAATTATATTAACATTCCCCTGACTAATTGACCGATAATTCTGTATTTGAATGTATGTTACATTTCTCTTTCCTTTACTTTATATAGTGTTCATGTTATTTTCTTCCCAGTTTCTGTCTAATGTTGCCAGCTGTCTTCACTTGTCCTGTTATCTTTTCCATCCATTAATCCCCCACTGTCTGTCCCCTTTGATTCTCCTAATAATTCCTTATGGTCGGTCAGGCCATTCCTCTGTTCCCTTACGTGTGTAACATTGAGCCTCCTCAAGTGCTTTATGTTTTATGGATTGTTTTTCCCGGAGGTCTGTGTGGGGAGGCACTGTCTTATAATTGTGGCTTCCCTGCAGCAACTTATTCTCTCTCAATGTTTGTACAGAGCAAACTCTGCATAGCCGTACTAGCATTGTAAAGTGAAAACATTGTGTGATACATTCTCCACGGACAATATGACGTTAATTTAAAGTGGCATTAAATGTTTTTCTTTCTATTTAGACGGCTACTTGGCAGTTTTAAACAACCTAATATTTCAGTTTACAAAACAAAAGCTTCTGTTAGTTTGATATTGACATATTTCTAAATGGAAAAAAACTGGTTTTCAGAATTATTCCCAGTGAACAATTTATGCCGAGTTCTTCAGTGACAGTGAGGTTTCTTAGAAGAATGCCAGGAGTCAAATTTCTTTTTTATTCTCATTTATTGCAAATTATAAAAAAATCAATAAAAAAAAAAAATATTATCGTCAGTATGGATGTCAATATACTTCACATTGGAAAATTTAGCAGTTTAATTTAATTAACCTTGAATTTTATCACAGTCGATTAAATATATCATTTGGGGATTAGTCGTTGGTGTGACGACATAATGAGATAATGAACATAATGCTTTCGATCTGCAAAGGTTTCGGTGTTTCTCTATATTATGTATGATTTAAGGATTGTCGAAAGAGTACCAAATCCAAAATGCTCATTTAAACAGCGCGATATGGATTCTATGAAGAAACATTTACAAACCTTATGTCGGCAAAATTAATAGCAGTAATGCTTTAGATGTTAAGGAATATTAATATATCATATTTTTTGCAGAGACCAAAACAACGAACGAAAACGTTAATTACAAAGTACTCATGTAAATTCCTTGTCCTTTGTGACTTTTGATTTTGTCATCACCACTGTATAACTAAGTTGGAGTTTGCTATTAACCTTGTAATTTGTTTCCTGCATTTTAAGACGGTGTTCTCATCCAAAGTAATTAAAAAGTATAAGCGACAAAACAATTATCAATTCTAATATAATGATATTAAAAGATTTGTTGCAATTAAACTGTAAGTACTAGTAACAGCTACTAACCATCCTTTGGAATATAATGTTTAACATTCGATTCGGGAATGCATTGATCGGTGAAGAGAATATTGATGTTCACAAGGTGACAGTTAATGCCTTGGTCAGGACTGTAGATGACGGAGTAACAAGCGTCTGTCCTATCACAAAGTAGACAGCATTGTGAGATGTCGAATGACGTAACACTGAGCATGATGGCGTCGGGGCAAAACGTATTTTGGAACGACACTCTTTCTTCCCAAACTGAAAATTCCACGTTGCCTGCGTCTAAAATATTAAAATATCCTATGTTGAATGTTACGCATGTCCTTAACAAACGAAATATAAGTGTACAGCTGAATGAGAAATGTTGCATAAGGATTATACCGTTAAACCTCACCTAAAGACCACCTCAATAATAAGACAACCTCCAAATTCAGAATACAATTTTCAAGTCCATTTTCACTGTTTTGCCCCTTATTCAACCTCAATATTAGGAACACTTCAATAATAAGACCAGTTTTCAAGGGTGGTCTTATTATCTAGGTTTTACTGTATATAATAGCATGTATCAATTGCGGCAACGAACACAGACATGTATATGTTTAAACAATGCTGTATAGTCTTGCAGCAATATCTGACATACGTTTGGTAAAAACGGTGCGTATATCATTTTGTACGAACATATTAATTCTTTTTTCAATTTTTTATAGAATTTGATAGTTCCACGAACAAGCGTTAGTTATTAAACGGTATCAACTGTATAGAATATCGAAATATCTCTCATTAGGCTTACTCCATTTATCTGAACAATGAAACTGTTTTTAAAAAACTCAAGGAATTAATTATGGGTGGGTCAATTATGTTCCACTGTTTTTTTTTCAAAAGAACGAATGTGTCAACGAACGTTTTGGACACACCTCGTATTTAGTTTCATCATTTAACAAAGAATTGTAATACGCAGTGGCGTAGATTCCTATTGACCGCGAAAAAATCGAAAAAATAAATTGGCCAACATGCAATAAGATATTTAATGTATGTTTTGATGTTATTGTAAGCATATTTACCGGAACGGAATATACACCAAAACGCACCTCTGACGATATAGCTACAAAACAATTCCGGGGTACCATGCCTCTGGACCCCTCCTAAAAACTAGGAACACACATCCATTTCAGCTAAACTACGCCCCTGATTCTAATTAAATACGTACTTAGACAATAGAGAAACAATCCAAAGCAGATAAAAAAGATCCAACGCCTGTGTACTGTCTCTGTGGTCATCCTTGTACTTCTGTTGTATAACTGGAAGTGAGTGCCTCATTCTCACGTTTTTTGTACGGAATTATAATATTACCATATGAACAGATAGGCGTGTTGATTCATACAAGTCATTAAATATTTAAGAAGCGGCTAATTAGAAACACATTGTCAGTGTTCCATCAATATGTTCGTGTATATATATAAACTCCAATTAAAATGAATTGAATAGTGTAAGTAGCCATAATAGTATTGAATGGCTTGCTGATTAATTGAGCACTGAAATCGCCATGGGTACGTTACCTTGTCGAAATTACTCCATGAATTTACCGAAATCCATTTTGGAATTGGAGTGACGCGCAAACGTAACATCTCGGCATTTTAAAAAAGAATCATTTAAAGATATTTCTTGTTTATAAATAGCATCTTATTTGTAAAAGTAAAGCTGATACATGTACACACATTTTTGTGTATACTTATGTTTGTTTTATGGAGATATCAAAATAATACGGATCATTATTAACATAATCAATTTAACCTTCAGTATTATAAAGCATAAACAAAGTGTATACTGCCTAATGATATGTAATGAATGAGCTTGTACCTAGCATCAACCATGATGCATTTGTTTGCTCATGAATGTCTGGGAGTATAGATACAGAATGTATTGGTGCTTTTGAATCTGAATTATAATGGGGGATTTCACAAATATAGATGAAATTAAAAAATGACGCTATCCGGGGAGTGCGTTTTTCGCCTATATGCAACTAGAGATATATTATAGCAGAGATTTCTCGTGTTTTGCTGGCGATTGAATAAAACTTTATCAATTTGGATTAAAGTTTAAAGTCGGTTATAAATTACCGTCTTATGTTTGTTTATAGCATAAAGTACTAAGTTTACGAATGTTACAAATATGCACTCTGGAAATTTGAAATAAGCCTGAGATAACAATGTTTTAAAATTAAAATTAAAGCTTCAAATCGGTTATAAAGGACCCTTCAATGTTGTTAACGAAAGAAGCATTTTGGCACGCTCTAGATATACAAATATTCGCCATATAGACCGAAAATTAATTAGATTTTAAAATTGAATGTTGTTGTCAGTGCTAGCTCAGTTTTGGATTCAAATATGAAAATCGAATAAAGATCTCAGTGCTGACTCTGTATTCAACCTAAGTTGTTATTGAATGTTGGTGTTGCTGCGCCAACTTCTCTAAACTATTATTAGTTCTATATCTATTTATTCTGATCAGCATGTGGTCTTGACTACGTGTTTTATCCTTATATATATGTATTCCAATCAAGTAAACATATCTAAGTAAACATGAAATTTTGAAATTATTTCTAGGCCTTTTTGCTAAAGGGACATTTATTTTTTGACCAGACGCATTGACGTCGTAAATTAGTGTTAGTGTAAATAGTTTCATTGTTATAAATTTGGTATGTTGGGAATTTAATATTCTACTTTACACTCAACTCAAACACTCTTGTATATATATGTTTGGATATGTTTCATATTTGTTGGTATGTTTGTCTAATTTTCATAGGCAAAAACTTTTCAGAAAACAAAACACAAAAGTTGAACACTCAGATAATATTTTACTGTAATATTTAATCATCTAAGATTAGTGACACATACATATACTAACAACAGCATTTTTAACCTTCGTCAACCAATACTTTAGAATGTTTTGTAGCACTCATAGAGCTATCAACAGTAACACCGATATCAGTTACTTCATCCATATGTTTTAATGTTTCAAGTTCTACAGTTGTGTCACATCCTGAATCTTCTGCGTTATTAAATGCTTCACTACATTCTTTATAGTCCTGATTACCATTAACTTTTTCATCGCCATTGCTGTTAGTAACACTTCCATTTTCCGTTACAATGTCTGGTTTATCAGCTACATGGTTGTCTTTCTCCTCCTCCTCCGCTTCATCTTCATCATCAGAAAAATAGTAAGCTCGTCTCGGTTCATTCCTTTTCTTCTCCCGCTCACGTTGTTTGTTCAGCTCCGCGAGTCGTCGCTTCAAATCCTTTATTCTCATTCTGTTTGCGGATATCAACATTTTGGCTTGTTTATTTTCTGCATGCAAGATGGTGTCCCAACTGAAAGGGAAATTTAAGTAGTCTCTATGAGAATCACATTTTTATGTTGTTATGTAACTGGGCGAGTGTTACGATACATTGTTATTTCATGAGTTATAACGTCAATGTGTCATCTAAAGATGCTATGTGTGAACATAAATCATATCAGCATATTTTAACTGCTGTAAAAGTACAAATGTTTTGACCATTTGTCAGGAGATTTCAACGTCGTACTAAGTATTAAAATTAACCAGTATATTTGTCATAAAATAATAAACCAAAACCTGTGTTCATACACGTACATGTAGTTATTTATGTGTTTTTTTTCATGATTAAATTCAAAGTGCCGATGTCTCTTATGAGTTTATATTGAATGGTTGTATACATTTTTAAAAAATGGTTTGATATATGTATAATGTTCTATGTATGTTCATAAATGAGACGGAAATAAAGACATATATTTATATACAACTATGCTGGCTAATACAAGGTTTGATCATAATTTAATTTGAGAATAGCGATCACTCGCTTAGGAATAGTTGTATACAAACTCCGTTGGTCCTGTTCATCAACAATTATTCATTATCAGATACTTTGCTTTAGAATTATTTTGACAGCTCTCGTACCAATTTATATAATGCTATCCAAACAATCTACCCCAATTAAAGTAGCAGTCGATATGTTACTGGATGCGGTGTCACTCAACCAAGTTATCATTTTAATAACCTACATGATGTTTGCGTGGAATATATTTGCTTTAATTTCAACAAATACGACAGCAATAAATCAATATCGAATCTATGAACGTATTAAAATTGAATACACAGCAACATACTCTTCTTCATCATTGTCTGCATGTTTTCCTTTATCAACATAAGTGTCAGCTAGAGCCTTAGCCTTTCTTACAATATCTTCCGATGTCATCGTTACCAGAACACCGTTTTTCTAGAACATAAATAAGATATTTGTCATAAAAGAATAGTTAACACAAGTCACAGATTGAAACATACAATAGGACAAGGCTCGGATCCAGAAACTCGATGTCAAAGGGGTAGGTATCGGATGGAATGGAACTTTTTCCTGACCATTACGATTCTTTGGCTCCGAAAAAAATGAATACGGATAATTTGACAAAGGCGTAATCTGCATGTGTCCACATCCTGGTGGAAGTACAATCTCAAATACTAGTCATTTTATTGCACAGCTCTTTATAGACCATTTAATTCCCTGGGTTTGTTAACGTGTTGCGGACTTCATATCCCGTTTGTGAACTCCCATATCTAAATGTTTATTGACATAATGTCTGATCGATGACAATTTTATGACGCCTGTGAGCTCTGTATGAGGAATAATCTGCTTGATATCTAAATATTAGAAGCAAGTATGTTAAAGTACAAATATCAGCCAAGTCGAGATTTTTTCTGATAGAAAAACTAACTGCATAATTATAAATCTATCTAATTAATCTATTCGGATGGAGTTCAGTCCCATGGTCAAGACGACCCGGAATTATCAAAACTAACCATGAAGTTCTGAGTGTCCTGAGTGCCCTCTGCTTTCCATGCTTGTTTCATTTGTGCAGTTATGTCAGGTTCATCTAGTACCTTCATTAGACTTTCTCTTGATTCCATTGCCTGCAAAAGTAACGAACTGAATGCTGACCAAAGTCATCTAAGCCAACATTCACATTATACACTCAAGTTCGTTTTATTGCAATTGTTTCGACATGCAGTAAAATGAATAAATTAATGACGATTTTAACAATGATAAATGATGCAAGGACTTTTCTACAGAACCGCATATTTGGGTAATGTCTTTTATTTATTTAGAGAGATACCAATCCAGACAAAGCTGTACCGTGGTACCATTTCTATATATTGAATGAATACCCTCATTACAGGACGAACCATATAATACTTCTTGCTCATCATCGGTACGTTATATATTTCGGAGCTTAGAAGATTTTGGGAGACTAAGGGCTATAAATTATTTTAGCTGATATTTTGCTTGTCAACGTGGAAAATGTTTACGCTATTTTAAAAAAACTATGAAACTTTGATGGTGTTTAGGTCAAGGATAGACTCTTTCACGCAGTTAATTGTGTACGTGTACGTGTCCTCTGACGTATTCACATTCAATGCCTGTAATCAGCGATAGCATTAATCATGCGGTCGCCATGACTAATGTACAACATGGACGTTAAGATGTGCATTGCATGAATACAAATAAAATACGCAGAAGAACACACTTAATTTATAATATGTTTATATAATGTAATGTATACTAGCCTTCGTTGGTTATACTGAATATAACTCTAAAGAATGTGATATTCATGATGAAATATATAATGGTGGTAATGATAAGGCGTTTAATCAAAACAAAGATGTGGATTAGTATAATGACAATGAAGATGATGAAAATGGAAATATCCCTTTACCTCGTCAGAATGAGTCCCACTCGCTACAATTAATATCTTGAGATGTATATGTAACCTATGTCAGATCGATTCCAAGTAAACTTACATCACAGCAATCGTGTACACACGGTCGTTAAGCTTCAGGTATCCCCACCATAGAATATGGTTGATTTGAAAACATGAACTTCAATGGTTATACAATGATCAAGGTCCATCACTTTCAGTAACTGTCACAGAATAAGGGTACTAACCTTGGTGATCGCTAAGTAGTATTATTAAACATTTTATCCATACTTCAATGTTCATCATTTTCAAACCTTGACGTCTTAATCACTAGCTAGCCTACCATACATGGTCAAAATTAATAATGATAAGACATGGAATGTAGTATGTGACGATCATGCAAACTTTACCCCTCTTTCTCAAGACGTTAACAGATCATTAAATTCATGTTAATATAAATGTTTTAGGAAGATATTTTTACTGTGGATGAACAGGGCTTTTACCATATGCCATGATTTTGATACCTAAAAGTATTATACTGTTTCAAGTTTGCATTTGTAATTACTTCACAAAATAGAAATTTAATAATATCATAATCGATGTGTTCAAGTATTAAGAAACAGGGTCGTGCACACATGGTGAGGATGAAGGGATACAAACACCGTGAGAATAACAAACATGAAACAATAACTCGACCCTTAGAAGAAAATGTAATGCGCAAGCGCAGGAGGAAAAGTACAGAGAATTTTCAGTAAGCCACACATGCATAAAAGAAGCTATATTTGTCGTCTAGCAATCACTCGTTACCTTCAGACTTTTCCGTCTGTGCTGAAAATGTTGCATTCACATTAACAAATAGTTTAAATGAAGTATTTGTTTTGGCAATATGTTTTGGTGGAAGACAAAGCCTTCTGATTAAATGTAAATGGTCCTGTCGAAATGTCACTGAAACTTAGCATCACACATGCCACAATTTCTGAATTATTTTAGCAACCGTATTGAAATGATCATGTAAATGGCTCAAGTGAGAATGGCGTAGCACTTTACAGATTCTGGAACTCATGGTATTCATACTAAAATCGTGTACAGTAAATACTCCACATAAAGACCACCTGAATAATAAGACCATCTCGATATTAAGAATACAATGTTCAAGTCCATTTTCACTGATTTGTTCTTTATTCAACCTCAATTTCAAGCCCATCTCAATATAAAGACCAGTTTTCGAGTGTCCCAAAGATGGTCTTATTATTGAGGTTTTACTGTAAGTGAGTATGTTCTATTACGTCAGTACACTAATCCAAATTATTTTTTTTCAGCAGCTGCTTCCAGCTCCGTGATATATACCATGATTTATCAATACTTCTTTAGTTAGTATACCATGTGTAAGATGTATACCTTTGCGATGTTAAGTTCCATTTCTTTTGCCTTGTCTAGTGTTAATAAAGTTGACTGCAGCTGTGGTACACTTCCATCTACTTTGTCATCACAGTTTTCTGGCACTGATACAGTGTTAAGTAATGAATTATTCATATGTTTTTGTAGAACATGTACTGTGTTATAGCAAACAAAACAACAAACAATCAAAACCTCTACACATACAATGGGTGTGATCGTGAAAATGCGGGTAAATTCTCAAATATTTGCACCACACACATAGTGCGTAACAATATGTTTATATTTATACAGAAAGGTTTGAAACTTTCCAGATAGCCTATGGCATAGAAGAAATCACACTTCACATTCAATTAAATTTTTATGTAGGTTTTATATCAGTAAATATCCATAAATGTATAACGATGATATCTAGAATATCTTTTCCGGCTGTTTCGTTCAGTACATTTGCAACAAATAAGACATTCAGTACATGCCTTTACATATTGACTACAATGTGCTGATGAAGATAATCTCATTGTCACGAATGGTAAATTAAAAGGAAAAATTAACAAATGTTTTGAAACATACGCATACAATTGTTTTTGTATTGTATTGTATTTTTCTTGTTCAAGAAAGTTTTTGAGAAATATTCAATACCAACCATTTTCTTTCTCGTTATCAACAATTTCTGCTGGTAGCGTTGGAGCAACGTCTGTTACCAGTCCACCAGGTAGCGCAGTGTGTGGTCGCTTTGGCTGCTTCCGGTGCCTATAGTTGCCGGTATCTTTTGCTGAGTGTGCTCGCAAGGGTTCAAACATACTGCCTTTTAACATGAACTGACGCATGTTTTCCGAATAAATATCACTGAAAAGTAGACTGTTTACAACACTTGGTCCTAGTACGTAAATGGAAGAAGTCATTTTGATGGATATAGAGAGTTAATAATGATAAAGTACAGGTATTCCTTTAAGTGACATTCATAACATTTGTGTTTCGAGATTTAAAGTGTTCTAAATATGGCTCTGTAATATGTCATACCGGTGACAAGTAGGAGACACAATAGTTCGTACCATGGCATGATAGCTGGGGCCAACGACTAAAAGTGTATTGCGGTCATGACTTAGCTTCTATGATATAATATACCAGTCAAAAAAGACCGATTGGCAAAATGTGGCTTGGCCACCACACAACACAAGAAGCATGTTACAAAAGTTTACTGATAAAGTCAATTGATTATGGGAAACCATTTGTCGTGGCCACGATTGACTAAATCGCTGCCTTGATGTAATCGCGAAGAAATTATGCTTTAACAATGAATTTTTGTACGGGTATACTACACATTTACAGTTTTTGAAGGTTTACTCACCAGTCATCAGGGGGCCTTTCTCGTACCATAGTACTTTGTGGACGACTAAGATATTGCAATTTCCCGTCTTCTTTCAAGGTACCCTTGATTTGCGTATGTTTATACTTGTTCCACATGGAGTTCCTATACCCTCGATCTCGCAAATTCTCGTCACTTGGATTTTCATGGCGTAGTTCGTGTATAAATCGGGAGAGTTTGTCTCTCTGAACCATTTTCAACGCAGTTCTAAATATAGAATTTAATTAACATATTGTCCATTTCATAGTACGTGTATAATTCGGGAGAGTTTGTTTCTCTGAATCATTTTCTACGCAGTTCTAAATATAGAATTTAATAAACATCTAGTCCGTTTTATAGTTCGTGTATAATTCGGGAGAGTTTGTCTCTCTGAACCATTTTCAACGCAGTTCTAAATATAGAATCTAAATAACATATAGTCCGTTTTATTTACTTGAGAATAGTCGTAAACAAACTGTGTGGTGATCAGCGAATGGATACATGTTTTGGAAAAACAAAGATTAGCAATTAACATAATTGAAATACATAGAAAAAGGGGAGGTTATATTTCACATCATAGCTATACAATACACTTTCGAAATAAAATATAATGGTCTATTTTTAAAATTAACATTTTGTACAGTTTGCATTAACATAGCAGGCGGCAGTCAGTTTAACATGAATAATTACATGTGATTTCATTCAAATTAACTCATCCTAAAAGGAATTACAAGATTTGTAATTTTAAAGACAATAAAGAATAAATCATAATTCGTGAAATGTCATATTTAAGAACAGATATTGATAGATAATGTTGAAGATCTGCGATAACACTTTCACATTAACGCGCGATAATTAGTAATTTTCACTTTTTTAGCTGCAAACTAATTCCGAAAATAAAGAAGAAAATCCGTAAAATTTCACGACCATTCGTAAATACACACATGTCTGTCCGCCATTTTTAAGGACATATTGTAAACACTCTTGGTATTCTCGATAAATTTGGAATCGATTGTACATTAACATTTTTGAAATTTTCAATTTTAGAGAAATTTGCTATATGTTATGTGTGATTAAAGGTAACACTTTTGAAACTAAATTGGATGTACCAAGGTGTTTAGTTAGAATAAATATGTTTACACTAAATAAAAGAGAGGAAATTGCAGAATTTTGTCATAACTGTTAAAATATTATAGTAATAAGATTCAGCGTTTACATTTACGTTTGAAAATAATATCCCTATATAATCTATTGATCAAAACTGGTAAGGCTGGAAACTCGATATCGATTTTCGGGTCATTTTCAAGGGGGACAATCCACTGCGATAAGGCAGCTAAAAGTCATTAAAAGCTAGGTATATTTTGTATATTCATTTTCACATAACATTATTTATTCTCTTCTCTGAAAGCTGTACGTAAGTTTCAAACCAATCGAATTGCATTCCGTTTTACAAAATGACGGGTTTTTTTCTTTTCATATTGACGTTTTTTTCTGAACCGACACTATCCTTTTTTAGACATCAAATCGAACGCAGGAATGTTGTGTGACTCTAATTTGACATTCTAACAAATCGGAGACAATTTCTACATCGAAAAAGTTATTCATACGTGTTTTCTTTCAGAGATTGCTGCATTTAATAGTATTTGCCTAGATCGAGGTTTTTTCGGGAGTTAAATATCTTTGTTTCGATATGTGTCATATTCTGTTAAATAAACAATATTTTGATAGGCGAGAATGTCATTCATTATAAAAATGTAATTTTGTTTTTACATCCATTTTCTACATAACAAATGTGATGCCAGTTTAATTGTCAATTAGTTAACTATGTGTTGTATATACAATGTATAACAATCACCAGGCAGTGCGATGTGCTATTCTGCTTACACATTGTTATACTAATATGGCAACACCTTTCTAGATCAATATCTATATTTATACAGGATGGTTTTAAACTTAAAAATCCCACATAAAGCATTTAATTTGTTGATACATGCTAAGTATATCAATATTTTTTATTTCAAATGTATCGTCACAGTTTGGCTGAGTTCCCTGGCAGAATTTCCAAGAATATTTTAATTGTGTTTTTTTTTGTAAATATAATACCTATAAAAAACACTATACACTTAGGAAGACTTGTACGATAATTGTGTTATACTAATTGCTTAGTATCAATTTTATTTGAGTCACTTAGTAGTTAAGATACACTTATGGTTCTTATAATTAATGCAAGAGCAAATATAGTTGCTGAATGAGGCAACCTATTCATCCATATCCCGATTATTGGATTAAATCCAACGTGTCAAATACAGTAAAACCTCATTTTAAAGACATTTTTCAAGTCCATTTCACTATTTTGCTCTTTACTCAACCTTTATAGACCACCTCAATAATTAGACCAGTTTTGAAGGGTCCATGGGTGGTCTTATTATTGAGTTTTTACTGTACATGTACCAAACAAATTCAGCAAACATGATAAGTGTTGCCATTTGTAATCGAATCAAACAGATATATGATGTTAAAACGATTATTTCAAGTGGGATTGCATTGTCTCAGGGATTAAATACTTTATAATTAATAAAAACAAACATGGCGGATACTTCTCATTTTAAGTTTACGCGCTTTTAAATTGTGTTCCAGTTATATTTATAATTTTAAACTTAATACGATTGAGCCAATACAATATTGGAATTGTTAGACAGCCTTCGATCGCTATGGTCAATTCTTATCATATCATGTGATAGTTTGATGTTTTATTGTAATGTCTAGTCTCCTTTAACTCTTATTAAGAGTGGCTATATACTAATAGTTGGTTCTGTTTTTGTAAAATGTATGTACATGTAGTATATAGATGAGACGAAAATAATGATTAAAATAGTTTCTTTATTCTAAATATTCATTATGGTCGGTGATCTAGAACATACCTATGTAGTTTCATGATAACAGTAGCCGTTGCCGTGACGATAGTACATTCACTCGGCTCATGGTCTAAAACACATTCTTCACCAAAGAAATCATCTAAAATAAACACAATACACATAAGTGTTTATACAAGTGTTCGTTTTGTGTATGGTAAATGATTTCCAGTCATTTGTGTCAGCTAGAGGCGCTGCACTCTAATTGTAGTCAAAGATACAAAGGCCTATTTTACATTCATGCAAAATTCATCGTGAAACATTTTGAGTTAAAACAATTGTCTATTAAAGGGAGTGTTCTTTTTTAATAAATAACCTGCCATTTGTCGTAAAAACTCATAATCACACAACAATGCCTCAAAGAACAGCTGCATTTCTGAGAGTTAATCAAGTTATGAACAACCTTCCATGTATTCCAAAAAAATTATTTAAAAAAAATCTAAATCTTATATTTTATTCAATTATTAAAATGTTTTCACCAACCTGGGTCTCTGCTGGTGAGGTAGAAAAGAACTTCTTTCTCTGCTTCCGGTATGTACACCTCACGATAGGTTTGGCATCGACCTGGAATATTATTCAGAATATTATATTACAGTAAAACCTCACTTAAAGATCACCTCAACAATAAGACCACCTCAAAATTAAGAGCACACTTTGCAAGTTCATTTGCACTGTTTTACACGACCTCAATAATAAGACCATCTCAATAAGAAGACCAGTTTTCGAGGGTCCAAATGGTGGTCGTATTATTGAGGTATACTGTATTACTGTATATAAATAAAATCATGTCATCTTAAATTATATGCTCGACAGAACAATTTTATGTTATGTCCAAAGTGATTTTCATTTTTTTTTAAATTGATGCGTTGGCCAACTGTGTTTAAGATATCAAATGCAAAATACACTTTCATTAAAATGGAAAAAGGGCGGGATTAACGATTAAAATACAGTTTTTGCCTATAGTAGTAATGGATCTTGACTTAGTTTTAATACTTGCTCTGGGTCCAATACTAACACTGCATTCAAATATTATGAATTACAATTTCGTTTGTCGATTCAATAGAACCTCAAAAACAAGCACACCTTTGGTACCCCTGAAAGCTGGTCTTCTTATTGAGTAGGTCCTAATATTGAGGTCGAATAAAGAGCAAAACAGTGAAAATGGACCTGTTAATTGTGTTCTTAATTTTGAGGTGTACCTATTATTGAGGTAGTCTTAAAGTCAGGTTTTACGGTACGTGTAATCGGCGCGGATCCGTTCAAATAGCAGTGTCAGCGCTATATCTACACTGAAAAGTGTTAGTCTATTAACGATGTAAGTATAGGCTCAGGGGAATTATTCACGAACATTTTAAGTCTGCAACTAAGACTTAGACTTTAAATTTGCAAAAAATAATATTTACCATCATTCTGTGTTCATAACGTCAAAATGAATGCAATATTGTCTGAATAAGTGTTGTCTATATTGTTATAACAACGAAGAAGCAAAACGAGCAGTTAACATTTAAAAGTCTAAGTCGGAGTTTCAGACTGATTATGTTTATGAAAAAAGCCCCTGAATTGAATCTATATCGTGAGTAAACATTGATATACGATATGCGATGTTTGAGCCAACTTTTCTGAACTTATGAAGTATGTTATATTCCATCAACTTGACATGGGATCACTCAGGATATTAATAAATGAGACCCCTGGATTGGTCATCTAGATGTTTACCGACTGTGATATCCAGTCTGGCCTCACCTACTTTTACTGTATATAGTGATATCTTGTTCCGCTCTTCATATATGGAGGAAATAAAAGTATCTATCTATCTGTAAATTCATAATGTGGTTCCACCAATATGATTTTTAAATCATTGTTATAACTAATGTTGGCGTTAATATTGTAGTGAATGTGTCGCATGTTTGTGTAAGATTTTACACATACCTTTCATAACTATGAAAAGATATTCCGAGATCTCGCCTTGTGACAGTATCGACCTGTTGGCAGGATATTCCTGGAAATAAAAAATATCGAATTAAATATTGCGATTTTATTTATTGGTGTAAAATGAATTACGAATGTATTCAAACTCAAACTACGAGTCGGTCGTATAGCAGCGTAATTAGCACTTTGACATAATTCCTATCGTATATACGCAAATAAACATGTCTAAATAATAATATGAGCATGAACGTACGCTGGAAACAAATACGATTATGTTAATTCATGACAAATTATAGCATGAGGATGTAAGAATTTAGGAGTCGGTGAAGAGTCATAAAAGGGGAGCAACTACGAGACGATAAAATTCTATTTTCGTCGTGGTTGTCTTTCTTTGAATCGAAACGCGCTATGGGTGCATTCCATCAACAACTGAGGGACGTAACTACACAGAATGAGCACACAGATGAGCTTAGTCACGACACAGATAGGGAACAGGAAGAACTAATCATTGTGAGTCCATGACTGCGAAGAACTTCATTTTTCATAACAAAAACACTAAATGGGATATGAATGTTTTTCAATTATTGTTAGTGGTGGTTTACATTTGTAATTAAGTATAAACGTATATTACAATTTCGGTACTCAGTCTAAAATCACAACTTTTTCTGAGATGTTTTATAACACGCAAAACACGTATGTACATTTAATGATTCACCACTTCCTACTAAAACATTTTATCTATAAAATCAATTTCATATTTATTGAAATACGTCAAGCCCATCATCCGTAATCTGATATAACAAATAAGTCACTCATTTCTCAGAAGAGGTTTAAGTTACCCAGACGATTGATACAAGGAGTTCATTATGTTTTCTTCAAACTACAAATGTATGACACTAATAATCTCATAGCTATCTTCCTTATGTCTAACTATGATTATGATTGAGCACACGATTTATACAAAGACCCTATTATGGTCCAAAGTTACCGTTGATAAAGACAAAGTTAATCCAAAAGCCCACACACTGTGCCAATTATGACCGCGTGTATCGGTAAATTCTGTCATAATTTGACACCTTGCATTATCGTTGTATTCAAAACAAAATATAAAAACGATAGTACCGAAAATGTGAATGTTCTCGTTTCGTGTTGCTGCAATACCGACTTGCAGTTTTGTTTGAAATTGTTGTTATTGCAATTGATCAGAAAAAAATGAGTCAAAAATAATATTTCATCATCATCATCACCATCATTGTCGGCGTTGTTCATGTCTCTTTTCTATAATATACGCCGTCATTTTATCATTATCATCAACTTGATTGTCATAATCACTGTCTTCGTTACAATCAACACCACAGTTTTATACCTTTACAAACAGTGACTAGTGCAGTTATTAAGGAGGATATAATGAGCAACATAATTCTAATTATTTTTAATTATCATCATTATCATCATCGCAATCGTCGTCAAAATCGTTTCAGTCTACCGTCGTTGTTTCGTCATCATCTGTATCAGCATCTCCTTTGTCAACGCCAGTACCGTCTTTACTTTCATCAAAGTCGTCGTCGTAATCGATATTTTTACTACACGACATTTCATTGATAGCACAATGTCACATTCTGTCAATTAAGATACTAGTATTTTTCTAGAAAAATAAATTAACTTTATATTATGGTTCAGTATTTTAAAACAGAATGTTTACGAAAAAGCTGCCTCAATTACATGTCTACGAGTCAAATAGAACATCTGTTTTCAACATCTGTTTTCAACAGTACCCAATACAGCAGATATTTAAGCGGTAATCGTTGGTCACGGTACAAAGATTTGCAAGTCAGAATATATTCATTCATCTTCATACGTTTTTGTCTACCACGGCAAAGAGGTGTCATGTTGATTTTTTATTTACATATACATGTATCTGATATTTATTGAATTAAAAAAAAAATTCTCACGGAGGATGCGATGTGTATCTGGACATTGGTCGATTTTTTCTAGACTCTTGTTATATAATTTTCGATATGATTGTGCGTGCTTATATAGTCCAGCCACGGACGTCACATCTCTATACTGTCGCTGTTACGAAGACGCGTGTAAAAGTACAGCGACACGTATGCGGGGCTAGTTCTAATACACCTTTAAATAAATTTATTACCAGAATTGAATAGAATCGTGGACTCTCCAGATGTTTTCTCGGAAACGTTGAATTCGTATGTTTGACTTAAAATCTATTTGATACTCGATATTCAAGTACGAGTCGATTTAGGTACGAATGAAGCTAAGTGGATCTCCTGTGTTTGCTGAGTAACATTTTATCTCCTATGAAAGAGATTCAAAAGTAATCACACGTATAAATCATTGATCATAAAGTTAAGTCAAGTGTAAGTCTGTGTTATAAAAATGCTCGGACCCGACATATTTGCCCATAATAAAATAAACCAGCAAGATTGAAATGATTTATTTCATCGCCCACGTGATAAGTGCAAATAGAAGAGTTATATTAGATTTAAAGTAGTTGCAGATTGACTTTAACGTTCGCTTGTTGAGAGAATTAAACGGAAAAAATTGATTGCCGCTTATACCGCCGCTGTTACGATAGGCAACGTGAAACGCACATTCAAGAACGCGAGAAAAAACTTCTGACTGAGAATTAATATTGCGTAAAAATCAACATGACAATTTCACACAATCTTGTTCAGATGTGCATGTTGTTGGTATAATAAAATTCAATCCAATCACGCAATGCCCGGATGAAAACAACGCCTAAGTGCGGAAATGAATCCGGTCGTAAAATAAGAATGGAAAAACGCGCATGATTTAACAAACACAGTCTTCAAAAGGATTCGACACATTTCCTTTCGCGCGTCAGGAAAGTACATTTTAAACTAATAAAATCATACCGATGTTAAGCCAGCTAAAATAGTGAAGTATTTCAGATTATTAAAGCGTACATCCATGTTTTTATTATTTTCAGAGCATAAAGTATTCATTTGATTATGTTTACACAAGTGTCAATGAATATTTTATATATAAATCAATCAGCTATCGTAAAAGAAGTACTGAAAGTATAAATCAGATGAATGCGCGTTAGATTATACTAAACACTCTTTTATAAACACATTGAATGGAACATTTTAGAGAGCGGGTGTAAGCCAACAATACTGATCATTCAGTGTCTTCCATAATGATTCAATCAAAGATTGAAGTTTTTCTAAGAACCAAATACACTGATTGGTTAGTGAGCCGTCAGCTGGTTAATCAATGGTTACCGTGCGCCTACCTGCCTCAGGTTCCTGGCATTAGAGGATAGGAATCGGGAAGTAAATGTGCTCAGATAGTAGGCACTTCATAAGTCAGAAATGACTGGCCCTTTGAATAAGGGTGAGACTATATTAAATAAACACTTTACACACACACTTTACTTTCACTGGACAAAATACTCTAACCCGACCTTTTTGTTTCATTATATTGAGACTCTTCACTGCATTATGAGAAAGTGACCTCAATCGATGAACTTGGTTTTAAAGATGTATCGGGCTCATCTGAACATAAAATGTTTGAATTGACATTATCCAGTATTGTTGTTACGTTGGCTATAACATCTCTAATTAGAACCATTGCAATGTATAACCGATTGAAAAAATCTTTTTTTATCATCTTACCAACAGTCAAAACTTGTAAAATAGCCTGATTGTTAAACAAACTGGATTTTTTTTAATTTTATGATGTACAAACATCTTTCTTTATCAAATACGGATCAATATATTATGAGTTCATTCTTTGTTAATGCATTTTTATTGATGTTTTAACTATAGGAAATATATTATTCATGTTTGGTTAGGTAAACTAATTAACAAAAAATAGCGTAGTATTAATTTAAGTGTTTCCTTAGAGTTTGAGGTAGTTAGCTTCATTTGAATAATAAATATTAGGCTTAATGCAATCAAGATCAGCAGAATATGTATACAGTAGTAAGCAACTGTGTGAAATAGTACTAGCGGGTCTGCACTTTTACCAGTATACATTAATTGTACCATCTTAAAAACCGAATGTTTCATAAACGTAATGAATTCCAAATCACAATACATGTGGTTTACGGTAAGCGTAATTCGATGTATTCATTCAGTTATTCTTACCTGGATGGCCAACTTATGCAGAATTTTCTCTCTAACTTCGTCAGACACTTTGGCCAAAAAACTATGACTAGATGTATAACTCCGTTTTCTCTGATCAATCTGACATGTGGCTTTTCTCATAAGCTGATGAAACCGTTGTCTGTCAACTCGGATAAATTGCGTAAACTCCTTCGTGTAAACGGTTGCCGGAGGGGCCAAATCTTCAGTTGGACCCTCGGGACTGACAAGCCCTAAATATTCACCAGTCCCGTGACTATATATAATATTAGCTTGGTACACGTTTCTGGATTCTGTCGATCTAAGATCGTATGTCACCTCCACGGCGCCATTAAGAATGTAGTAACACGCTAGATTATCCTCCCATGATTGTGTAGGCACATACTCAAATGCTCTGTAAGTTTCATATGACACAACTTTACTAAGAACATCCTTGACAAAATCTTGGCCCTTGTGTACAAGTTTCAGGCCATCGACCACACAGCGTAAGCACTGAACCTCAGCTTTAGATAACGCAGAATTAAGGTCACATCTCTCATTTGCTGATGCATTTACATTCATCAGACGCCGGGCTTCCCTCGTAATAATCACTGCTCCTTGCGAGGCAAAAAGTCGTTTGTTAAATACAGGGGCTACGTCTTTCTTTTCTTCAGCCTCCTGGATCTGTCTCGATTGATTGATACTTCGGTTATATTCGGATTCTTCCGTGAATGCTTTCGCCTCTTTCGCTGCTTTCACCAGACCAAACATATCCCTGAAAATATACAGGTTCATTTATTACAATGGCAAATCAATTACGGGACTGTGTATGCTAAAATTTAATATGATAACGGAATTTACATAATCACAACACCAATAAGTAACAACATCCATATGACTCTGTTTATCTATCAACAAACTATTAACATCACTCCCAAACATTGAACCGCCACCATCAGCACCACTTGCAAAAGGGAACCTTGTAATCGAGGAGTAAGGTTCCTTACTTCTGGCCCTATGGTCGTGATTTGGGGTCCCGTCTTGGGCGAGCTTGAACCTCGAAAATATTAATCCTTGAATTAGTCACGAGTACTGAAGAGTAAGCCATAACGCATTCACAATCGATGTCAAATAAATACATTTAACAAACAAATATAACTTATGGTGTGCTCGGTACGGAACTGTATTGGTGCACTTAGTATATCATATACGAAATGAATTTCAAAACACCCCCATAAAGCTTATCAAATCACCAAACGCATTATTTAACACACAGTTATCCTTGAACAATAGAAACTTGTTATAATTCAACAAAACATTCCAACCAAGAGAACATACATTATTCCCAACAGCACCAACCATTCATCGAGTTACAAACAACATGTTTACCACCAAAATGAACAGGTAGTGGCAATAAGAAGAGCGATCAAAAGTGAATGCTAATTAGATCTTAATAAGATCGATCTATCGATATAAGATCGCTCGTTTTACTTACATTTTTTTGCTCTTCATTCTGCACACCGTTTTGAGAACAACAACACACAAAGTAATTTACACGTACTTGTTAGATTAATATCTTCGTCAGATTTTCTCTGTTCAAAACATTTTCATCAATAATGTAAATACCATAAAACCATGAATATGATACGGACACAAATAAAGGTAGTGAGTCCCAGATATATCTGAGGTGATTGACACACGATTAGATACGCGAGCAACAAATTCTATCAATATTTAATTAACAACCCAATATCCATAATCAAAGGTTAACACAAGAAACGCATGTATTGATAAAATATATGGAATATATTAACATTTATTAACCTATAATGCAGGTTAATATGCATTTAAATTCGTGTGAAAAACTGATAACAAAAACTATCACCTGTACAATATGTTCAAGTTTACAGCAACAGTACAAATATCAATTTTACCACCGGTTTTCAATTGTTGCACTGTTGTTTTATTAGAAAATTTGTATAAATTCATCCCATGTTAACTTCCGTTACGAGTGAAAATGTGAATGTAGCGTTCACAGCTTGTCATTGATTCCCTCAGTTTATTACAATCTTGAAGTATCCATAAACAAGTTTTAGAAAAACCACACACAAAAGGACTTGTATCTTATAGTTGAGAGATTTATTGAACGTTATGGCAGGCAGGAAAGCAAATGGCGTACGTCATGGGTCACGTAAATTACATACGATCACGCTGTATCTTACAATTTAGTATGCCTTTCATAATCGAATCCGTATATAATATGTTATTTGAGGAATTAATTTATTCATACAAGATAATTTAGGGATTGATTGATTTGGTTCATGTGAAATATAGAAATCTATACGTTACGGCTTGCGTAAATCACATTAATATCACTGGGTGTGATAACGAATGTTACATTGCATCATGATTCAGTCATGTATGTTGATCGTGTTCTTATTTAACTCCTTTGCTGAAAAGTATTTAGGTAGTGTCGATAGAAAGGTTTGGTTATTTATTCAATGTATACGCATTTTGCTTTAGTTACGTCGTAAAATTCGGTGTCAATCAGGACACTTTCTCATCGTAAAGCAATGAACCGAAATTTTCGAACCTCTTTCTTTCGGTGAAATAGATATCAAATAAAACATGCCTCAAAGTTATAGAACTAATATCATTATTGATAGTGTATATGAATGTTTATGTATAGATTTTGTGCTTCCCATTGATATGAAAATAAATACACGGTCAATATCAACCTGCAATCGTATATTTACTAATTTATAAACCGGTCACACTGAATGTCCGATAACTTAAATTTTATAGTACCTATTTAAAGGACTTATCTGATCAGGTTTTTATTCTATTTGTAGTGATTAACTTCATTCCATCGGGTCCAATAATATTGAATCAGAAAAAAATCTTACAGCAGTGAATCCCCTAATAAAGATATTTCAGTCGCGTTTATCAAATCGGGGTAATAAAACAGGTGCGTCGGGCAGGAATTTATTATAACATTCCACTTACAATATTTACCTTTACGAACACCTGGGTATTTTTTTTAATATTAAGGGGATTTCAAATCAACACTTGCATCTAGACAAAACACATAGCAAACGTTAAATATCGCATTTTATTTCAATTTTTGTATGAATACTTCACAACGTAACATAACTGAAGGAGGCGCAGTGGTCGAGGGGTAGAGCGCCTGGCTCCTGATCCGAAGGTCGTGAGTTCGAGCTCCGTGTTGAGTGGTGTTTGATCACAAACTCAATCCCTAAATTAGGCACGAGTACTGGTTGGTAGCCAGGAAGCAGTCATCCATAGTGGTTACTATAAGTTGTAAGAACTTGTTTCAAATTCGATGTAAAATAAATTAGTCTAAACTAAAATTTAAAAAAAATAACTGAATTTTCGATATCCTGAGTTTTCCTTGTCATTTAGAAACATAGTTGAATACTTCTCTCATCGTAACAATTCAGTTGAATGCTTCTCTCATCGTAACAATTCAGTTAAATACTTTATACATTATTTATTTCTCTGTCCTACATATATGATACTTTACATGTGAACACATTGAATAGCATATAAAAATACAATGTTCTTATATTTAACATGAAAATCACATTACTTACTATTATACTATACGTTTATTGGTACAATCTGCACATACAGTGCCTTTGATCATTAACAAAATAAACATAATACGACATGGTCAAGACAGTAAATAGTAATGTTACAAATACAATATCAAACATGTAATATAAGAAAACACAGAACAAAGATATTTGTGTATAAGAATGAATATTAAATGTAAGCAGCAATGGAATAACATTTTAGCGTCTTAATGTTAAACAATAATACTTTTATATATACCTTACCTTCTAATGTTAAAAAGCAATAAATTCAAGTTAAGCTGTCATGTGTTCAAAATTGGTATCAATGTCGTTTAATAGATAAATAGCACAAATTTAACATCTTTGTCATAAAGTTTTATGTGTGTTCGCCTTAACAAAACAGAATTACGGCTAAACTGTCATTACGCAATGTATATTTAACATTTAAAATCTTGTTTGATAAATGTAAAAGTGCTGTAATAGACTTGTTTACTTTCCATTAAATGTAGTTTGTATGGTAATATTTTCAGCAGGACAAAACCTTGGTCTTCCTGACAAAACACCCAACATATCCTTAAAATGTTTATGCCTATCATGGTCACATATATACAAAACACTTATTTATTTGGACACATGGGAACAAACAATACGATTGCATTGAAATATAGACATAAATATAGAGTATTTTGAGTATCCTTTTCATTAGCGATGGTTATTCACGAAAAGTCGATGTCCCTGTATGAGAAGAGCATCACGACAGTTGGTGATCTAGTTGCTGAAATGCCCGCTCCGTTAGCTCAGTCGATACAGAACTCGGATTTCAATGAAGTGATTGAAAGTTCAATCCTCGAGTGAGGTGTTTATCTTATGTATGGCAGAACATAATTCATCAATTTCATGTGGAAAATATAATAGGTGTACGTGCATGTTTTCCACCGAGCGATAATTTCAACGCCGCAGTGGAGTGACAGTATAGGCACACTTAATTTTACTTTATTCCTACTTTTACCTACTTTTCGGTCAAAAATTCCTGAAATTTTCTTCTTTTTGGTTCAAATTGTGTACTTCAAAGAGACCTTAATTTAAAAGAACGAAATGGTAATATATTTGTAGGACCTTTTCAATTTGGAGTGCATAGTAGACTGAAATCATCTTGATGAGACTGTACAGACTGGGGATGCAGACTGTGGGCCTGTGGCTGCTTACTTAATTATCATGCCAAGGTGAAAGATGTATAAGAGTCAAAAGACCTGTTTATGCAGTCTCGTCCAGATGTATTCTAGTTAGCAATTCATGTCTGTGAGTAATGCAAACAAAGGTATGTAATTCCTCCTACTGTTATAGTACAAAGTCCTTATTTTTCCTTCTTTTCTCCTACTTTTTGGTCAATCTTATTCCTACCTTTCTCCTACTTTTTGAAAGAAGTTCACTTCACAGCCTGAGATTAAATACTGTCTTTATTCGGTAAGGCTATATTTATTGTTCGATGATATATCTGTAATGAACAGGACTACTAGATTGCACCTGGAGAATTTATGAACGTGTTAACCACTTTATTATAAGTCTTAGCCCAATTTACGTAGGTTTATCACGACCTTCTAGTCATCACAAGCTGGCGGACACTATTCACGTGAAGTAAATTTATTATTAAGCATTCAAAGATAAAGTACATTCCCAATCATTTTTTGAATTCAAATGGAGAATTCGATAATATATCGATGAAAGCTTTCACGATTATGAGTGAAAAATGTCCTGAGTTATCGGTTAATAAATTAAGGTAAAATGAATAATGTTAAGTGTTTTTAATTAAGTTTCAGTAAATTCAATTTTATTAAGTATGATTGAAATTATAATTTAATAAAGTTTCAGGTAATTAAAATTTAAATATGATAGAAATTGTTATCTATTAAGTATGACATAATAAAAATATGTGGGTTTAAAATGATATATACTTATGCTAATTAATTCATTTTTAATTAACTTTTCTCCCACCTAGTATTACCATAAATAAATACTTACTCATTATCACAGTATAAGCAACTTAACTATTCAAAATTATTCCATTTGAATTATTAGGTGCAACGCTAACAATTTATCCATGACATTTATTTATAATATGGAAATTCAATTGTTAGTAATACTCATTTATCATTTAAACGTTATGGGAACACAATTTGATAAATGCCATTGTGTGGACCTAGATTGACAAAGGTTTTTTTCAGCACCAAGTAACTTGTAATAGGACTGTCAACTCGGACTGGATACCGGCTCATATCACTTGTCGGTGCTATTTGTTGAAACATTTTCACCGTAAAAGCATGATTTAAGAGATTTAAAATTCTATCACAACGAAATATTTTAGACAAGGGACTTGACAAGTTAACATATTTAGCATTCAGAAGGTCGAACCACCGTGCGATACGTTACAGAGACCTTACTAAATGGCAGACATATTCAATTGAATAAGCAAGTAAAACATTTATCTGAATAATGTAAAAAACAGAAATATCAAGTTCCTAGAATACATAAAAGTCGAGGTCGCCCGTCGTGAAAGTATTGCTCAAGTGTTTGCTTGTAATTATTTGGTTACAGACCTGCATATATGTGCTTATTGTATGGCATAAGCAAATATAATATCGAGATGTCAATTGATTAAACCATTTATTGCACAAATTCAAAACGCATCAGTTACATTGAAACAGGGTGGTATTGTTGAAAACAAAAACAGGGTGGTATTGTTGAAAACAAAAACAGTGGAGTAAAATTGATCCAACCCCGATATTGTAAATATCTCAATTGTGATCTGTCTCAATACTAAATTTTCAAAATGTTAGCTTAGAAAGCACATCCAATCTAAATATCTTTTATTTTTATTTATTTTTTTAACTGCATATCGGCAAATATATTTGCCTTTGGCAACGGAATGCATGAACATATATGCAACACTATCTAGCATGCAATGTAGACATAATAGCGTCACTGTTAATCGTGCAAATGATTGTTGCATGACATTATCTTATACATGAAATGAAATATCTGACCTGATAAAATCTGAATTTGAGTTTTGTGAAAGAGGGGATCTAGGGGCATGCAAGGCTTCGATTATGTGTGTTTTACTTGTTCAGCAAAAAAATGCAAATTACTGTGATTATGAGGTCGTCAGTCGCCGCGCACATTTTACCTAATGTACTTTATGGTATTTCGGTCGTCCCGGTATGTCCCCTGCACACCATAAATTGCCTTTTGGAAGCCGAATGGGGGGAGATTTACCTCCCAGTAGAGCAGTATAGGTCAAACAGACACTTTTGAAGCCAAAGACGATCACTGCACAGTGCCAATGAGACCAATCGTACAGTTACTATTTTCCTGGAATCTACCCAGTACTTTCCTGGTTACGTAACAATACTCTGTTAGATGGGAAACACTGAAAAGCAATGCTGTTTTTACCCGGCTGAACGAGGGATCAACCCCAGACCTTCGGTACTTGTACAGCGGCAGTGAACGGCAATTCAAAAGAGGTGCAGTGTATATCGCAATTACTTGATTTGAGCGCTTAATCGGATCGGCTGATCGTATTCTGTGTTTACGATATACACTAAAAGTAATTAGGTAAATATGAAATAATCCAATTACAATAGATTTCTTTCGGTGCCTACTCCCTGTATAATTGATTATATCTACAATATTTACCTCCCTCATCAGCCATTATAATAGACAAAAAACTGAAAAGCCATTATAGGAGTAATTTTCACTTATTAGATAATTGAGAAAATACCAAGAGAATGTGCATGTGACAACCACATTTTCTTTAACTTACTGAGTCAACTGCCCACATGAGCATAATGAGTTATTTCTTTATATCTGATTAGTATATCATCGTTTACATTATATTCCCTATAATCATAAGGACATTTGCCTATCAATATGGCTGACATTTGAAAACAAGGGGTAAATATTGTAAATGTGGGACCTTTCTATTGGACAAATACTTTGCGTTTAGTTCAGGGGTTAAGAAGACCGACGGAGCGTCTTGTCCATGGTGGAACTGATTCGAAACAACGACCTCCGGGAAAAGGACGTCTTATTACGTAATCAATATTTCTCCTATTGAACACTAGAAAAAAGGGTTTACACAATTATTTAAGCTTACAGGTATCCGTGCTTTTGATTGTATTATAAGCTATAAGAGAGAGAATAAGTAGCTACAGGGAACGCCACAGACATAAGACAGTGCCCCCCTACAAAGACCTCCGGGAAAACAACACTCCATAAAACATAAGGCACTTGAGGAGGTTAAAGGGTACATACGTTAAGGAACAATGGCGCAAGGAATGGCCTGGCCGTCCATAATGAATAACTAGGAGAATCTACGTGGACAGTGAAGGAGGGAGGTGGGAATGCATGGATGGAAAATATAACAGGACAAGTCAAGACAGCTGGCAACAATAGGCCGAAACTGGGCAGGAAATAACCTGAACACTATATAAAGTGAAAGAATGGCACAGGGGAAAGGAAAATATAACATACATAAAAAACACAAAAATAATTGATAACCATATAGCGAATTACAGCCTTGGAATATCAGTAAAAATACTAGTCAAACAAAGAGGTCATATCTTCCATTTAGTTTTATTCACAAGAGCCTTGTTTTCCTATTTGTATGACCATGATATAAAAGACATTCTAGTGCTATTTGAAGGTACTCAAAATAGTGTTAGATTTTTATCAAGAGATGTCAATATCTAATAGAAGCGTTGTAATAACATTGAATTTGTTTAATCGTCAACTTATATTAAGCCTCAAACATATCCATTAAGTTATCAAAATCAAACGTTTCGAACCACTTGGTTTAAAACAATTCGATGCATTTTGGCTGACTGATAGTTAAAAAGAAAACATAGAGCACTGTCTAGTAAAAAAACAAGTGATATTTACATTGTACATGGTAAAAAACAGTCCTTTACTGTTAACATTAGTACTGCTAAAGTATAAACCAAATTCGATAAGACTTTCATGATAGATTTATCTATTATATTGGGTAGAGGGTGGGAAGGTTGTTTAAATCATGTGATATCATTTTAACTCACTGTAAAAAGGTTGTCTACAACGCCCCTATAATCGATAATAGGTGGCAACAATGCTTCTGCTGTCCTGCGTTCAGTAAAGGTGTTTGCGGCTTAAGTTTGAAATTTGGTTCCCCGTGTGCAGTGAATGCGATTCGGTGGGTCAGGGATACAAAACAAAACAGTTTTGTAACGTGAGCAACATTTAGCTGTAACTGAATGCAAGGCTGCTGGTTGTATCATTACTGCTGGTACTACTGCTACCTTCAACACATAAGAAAATGCTGTTGAAATGGCGAGCAGAAGCAAAACAATTATCGCTAAACATTGAGACGGCTCTTTTCTTCAGGAAAAGAAAAAATACAATTATTTGTAAAATATAATCGTATCTGACAACATAGTTGCTGTATTAAATTTGTGAAACTCAGAAATGTTTGTAGATCTAGTCATGATGACCGTATTAAAAGTGCTGTAATTTCCTAAAAATAAGTTTTGTTTCATAGTGACCTACAAATATCCCTGCATTCAGAAATGTTAATTTCTCCCAGATAAGTCATTTGGGCCAAACATTTCAGTGACTGCCACCATTATAAATAACTAGAGCTTGCTAAAAAATGTAATACACCACGACCACTTAACGAAATACGAGCAAAACATAAACAACGCATGCGATGTGAGACAGGCAGGAAAATAAACATGTTCATTAACTTCAACAACTGAAGTAAAACGTTAGTGTCCCAAGTGTTTTATGACAATGTTATCACAAGTCGCTTACTGAAGTGGAAAATTTATAATTTATTTTCATTGTTGATCTTTCGTTGTCAAAATATTCAATAAAAGCACAAAATGAAACGTAAGCCATGGTAAAATGTATTGATCAAATTTCTTTACTTTGGTCCCTGATAAAATCAAGATAATTGATTGCTTATATCGTATATGAAATACAGATTCAATAATTTGATGTAATAATGGAAATAGTGTGTGTTCAAGTATGTGAATAATTGTATAATTACATTGCCCTTGAAATGTCTCAATATTACTGAAAATTTTATAAATTTTAAAGATATTTTTAGCTCACTTTTTTGTTCATTTGTTTTTCTAAACAGTCATGAAAATATACTATCCCACCTCCCCTTCCCTTACTGTCCACTTTGATACTCCTAGTTATTCCTTGTGGTCTGCTGGGCCATTCCTTGCGCCTCAGTTCCCTAATATGTGTACCGCTTGACCTCCTTTAGTGCCTTATGTTTTGTGGATTGTTGATTTTCCGGAGATCTGCGTGGGGAGGCATTGTCTTATGTATGTGGCTTTCCCTGTAGTTACGTATTCTGTTTCTTTTATCTAGTTAAAACTTCAATAAATATGCATTATAACAGAATACATTTATAATGTATTTCTCTGTTTTTGTCGAAAAAGACATTTGTATTATCATAAAATTAAAAAAACTTTCGTGTTCCTCAAAACATGACTTTATTACAGTTATGAATAGTTATAGTGAGTTTAAAAACGCGTCTGATTCCGTAAATCTGAAAACGAAAAGTGGAATACCGAATCAATCCAATGTTCATTCGGACGAGACGTTATGATAAAATGTTTTCTTTTATAATTTAAGTAACTTCCTTTTTTTCCAGCATGAAAGAAATTCATAAATATGTCAAATTTCTTAGATTGGAGAATTTAAAACAAAAGAACAGGTGCTGCTCGGTCTGAACAATTTATAATTTCTTACTCGTTTTTTCCTCTCTTAAAGTCATCATCCCAACGTCCTCCGCTGGTTCGAGCTTTGGCAGATTTAGGCGCATACCGCCGACACCTCGGTACCGCTCTGTGGGGTGCCGATGTCGGTCGAACTTGAAAAGTCTTAAAACTATACTTTTCTCGTTCTATATCCTGTATACTTGGCGTATTAATTCTGCTATAGTTCCTGGACCCACAGTTGACATGGTAATTTCCCTTTGTTGGTCTAGGCATGTCTGTTATATACAAATCACGTCGGGTAAAGTTTTCCATTTCGTCGGCGATGTTTGGTCGTCGGCTGCATACTGAATGCGGTCGCGTTAAATGCTTAGTGGATGATTGTCGACTCGAAGTCATCTTGATTAATTATTAAATTATATAATTTCACTTGATATCCGACTTTGTTTGAAACATGATAACTTTTATAGTATCCAGCGCACAAGAAACCGAACTACGATTCATCTCGACAAGGTTCGAAGTGTATACAATCCAATTCTATTTTTTATCACAAGTTTACGACTACAACCGTTCCTATCACATACTTCCATTAACAAGATCTTCCAAAGTGAATAATTTACAGTCCAAATGGGATAACAATTAGGAATATTTTCAATATCCTTCAATATTATTTAACCCATTCAACTAAATTCTATGCAATTCATGATTTTAATTACCCCCTTCTTAAACAGATATCATTTCACTCCGAAGATTCATTGTAAAGAGTAGATTGTTGGTATGAAAGGAAGAACTTTAGGGTACGGTAATTGTAATAAAAATAAACTTTTATACAAATATACAGAAGCTCTCAGTAATGTAGTGTGTTAAATAGGAGATGATTTAAGAATATATTTATTTATATAAGAGATAATTAAACATTCTCTAAGCGCTGAGCAGCTTTTACACTGGTTTACTAAAGTAGTGTTAATTGTGTACATGATATTGAAGTCTCTTTGTGTGTTACGTAAAACATCTGAATGCAAATATAACCACATAACGCTGTCGCCCAGAAATCAATCTAAACACCGAAGTTTAATTGGTGTCGACATTTTTCCCATGGGCAGAGAATACTCGTAAGTTATCATGTAAAGAGAGACGATTGATGTTATCAGAAAGTTACAAAGATGTTATTTTCGTTTGTTGTATTGAAAAAGGTAAACATGTGGACTTAATGCATCTGTAAATATATCAAACATGTTTGAAGAAAAGTCAAGTAGCCCTCAAGTTGACTGTACAAACTACACATTCTCCTTGTCAATTGAATTTAGTATTGATATAGAGAGAAACTAGAGAGATGGTGAGAGGGGGGTGGAGAATAAAAAGGGAGATTGGGGAGAGAGGGGGAGGGAGAGAGATAGACAAGGGAGAGATGTTAAAGAGAGGAGAGAGTGGTCAAAGATATGAGGGGGATAGACAGGGGAGGTATGGGAGAGAGGGAGGAAGAGGAGAGACGGGCAAGAGTTGGATGAGAGAGGGAGAATAGAGACAGACAGGGGATATATGGGAAAAGGGGGAAGAGGAGAGACGGGGCAAGAGTTGGATGAGAGCGGGGGAATGGAGGCAGACAGGAATATATGGAAGAGTGGGGACAAGATGAGAGAAAGGGAGACATAGATGGACGAGAGTACATATTCATGGTTAAATTGTTACAGTTTAACCGTTGTTGTCGTGTATACGTATGCCGGAATTCAAGATAAAATCTGTATCACGGCATGAAGATGTTTCAATCAGTAGCATACTATAAATTATAATTGAACAACTTTTTTGAAATGAAATATCGCACAATTTTCACCTCTGACCGAAATTTGAATTTCCCAAATGGGTGTAACTAACATTATTGACTGTAAGCCAGTTTTATAGTCGAAGGATCGGCCAATATTTCCTTGATTTAGGATGTTTTACATCGAAGCTATTTTAGAACTTTATTTGGTTTGAAGGTAACGACAATATAAGTACAACTATCTGTAAAACTTTGCTTAAGGCTACATTCCTTAAATTGTATAGATATCAAAGTTTTCTATACGGACATCCCGGAACTGCTGGCAGGATTACGTAAGCATGATGTGGACCATAGTAGGCGCTTAAGTATGAAGCAATTAATTATAAAGTGAATAATACATTTTATGTAAAAAACACGTGACATTATTAAAGACCCCCATTAAAACAAAATGCCTTATTGATTAATTTATGACAAAGTGAAGGGAGATCCGCGGTGTAGTGGATCAGGTGCCGGGCCTCTCAACCTACAGAGAGCGGGTTCGAGAGCTCCACAAGGGAATATCCACACATCCTGATAAGACCCAAGCACCAGTTTATCCGAGAAGCAGATCCGAGTACGATTCAATTTAATTAATTGTCATTACAAACGAGAATAGATAAATTAATATAAACAAAACAGTTGCTTAATTAATTGAAGCATCATTGTGGATTAATTAAGAAGTAATTGTTGGCCAAATAATAGAAAATTGTCCAAATTGCGTGAGGTATTAATATGCAGTTAGTTAATTAGTTATTTAAACGTTAATTATTAATTTAAGAAGTTCTTTTTTTGTGCAACTCGCGTGCATATATTATTTTAATAATAGTTAAATTGCTTTTTAATCTATACAAAAATACAACATCCGACGCTCTGGTGCAGAAATTTGGATATTAATATTTCAGTGCACTAATTATGTACCTTTATTTTTTCCACGATTAATTGTTTAAAATATCTACATTTGAAACAGTAAACGAAAATGAGTCGAACCGATTCGACACATCAATATCGACGCGGTGCAAAATATGGCAAAATGTATAATTTAACAATTTGCTTAACATATAAAATAACAAAAAATGTGAAGATTTGCAACATAAAGCGTTGAGTGGTTCCTTTATCAAATGATAGCAACGCAGTATTGTGTGCATAACGTAAGATCGCGTGTATTATATATCTTATCGTGGGTTTGAATGCTCTTATTGTAAGTAAACAATAAATTATATAAATCCTCTCAAATCTGAAAATAAATATATCATACTGCTGTATGCACCATGTAAGCTCTAGGTGATATAGAAGTTACGTTATACGTTCGTTCACATGCTAATATATTTATAAAACCGTTAAAGTTGGATGTAAAGTTATAGCCCAGAATTTTGAAAAAAAAGTTATCATAGCAAATATGCATACAAGTTTGCAACAAAGTTAAGTGAATACATTTTTTACATATCTTTGAATAAAACAAACCTTTTCGTCCTCATTACAAACATAGAGAGACAGGCCATTAAATATGGTAAACCCTTACTGACAGACCACTTAAAGTTTAAAACCGCCTCAATAATACGTCCTTTTATGGATAAGTTTGAATGTTCTCATATTTGACTCAAGTACAGTCCACCTCATTAATAAGACCCGAGTTTATCAGACCCATAGTGGTCTTGTTATTGAGGTTTCGCTGTATTTTTCTATACTATTTTCATGTGCATTTTATTCTCATTTTGGAAGCGATTTGTTGCTTGAATATGGTTCGACAATGATGCTATAATTTTGTTATATTTTCAATGAAATACTCAATTTAGTATATAAGAATTTAACACGTATTTTGAGCGGGTATTGTATCTTTAAAGTTTTGAACGTATCTTGAGTGTCATGGGTTATCAACGTTTAGTGACTTAAATATTGTAGAGGAAAATAAATTGACGATTTTGTTAAGTTCTATAAGGTGTGTAGGTTGTGCTGATCGAGAGACAAAGGTATGTTGAACTAACCAGTTGGTACACAATCTATACATTCATATGAGAATAATAAGAGAATACCTATATAGACAGAAGGCTTTGATTAGGTAACAGGTAGTGTTATAAAATTGCATTGATGATTTTGCAAAAAACTTGTGACATAAATATGAATAAAACTACCGAAATAAATACAATGTTTATACATCTTCTACATAAAACTATGAACTCAATATAATACAATCTCGTAGAAAGAAGAAATATATTTGCAACTACAGGGTGTTAAAAAAGTTGGTTCACAAAGTTTGAAATTTAGTATCTTTTTCAAATGAGCGCCGGTGTACGATTTCCAATCTGCTCTTTAAGTGACGTAATTTCCAGACAACGTAAGATGTGACGTCACCTTGTACTGACAGTAAGCAATATTTGTCCCATATTGCAATATAACAACGAAGTGACCATATGGAGTAAATAGTGTATCCTGCCTGAAAATAGTACCATCACATGTTGCATTTTCTTGAAATGACGTCACTTACAGAAGAAGTTGTAAATCACATAGTAGCACTCAACTGCTCTTTCCATCAACGTCGCTATAGACCAATAGCGGTTTACTTCTGTGTGAGAGTTCTAAATAAAAACTGATATTCATGAAATAAGCGGTATCTTTCATGATGCGAAATAAAGCCAGTGTACACAGCATTTTTTCTCATTTTATCTAAATTGAAACTTTGTGAACCAACTTTTTTAACACCCTGTATATATGTGCGCGGCCATGACAAAACCTGACGGTGGTATATAAATGACGCCGAATATTTCCCAATACAAGTTTTGACGAAATTAAAGGCTTTGTTCGAAGCTTTTTTGGAGGCTTGATTGTGATTTATAGAATTAAACGAACGAGGTAATATTTAAAAGAATTGCATAATATTTTATTTCCATTTGAAACGCCGACTATTTCACAACAGAAAATGTACATATTGACGTGACGTCATCATTTTGTACCTTAATTTTGTATCTTGTTCTTAATATTGGAATTGCCATAAATAGAAAAGTAGCCGTCCGCTTTTTATACTTTTGGGTTTAGACGAAAGTTGAAACATTTAACTGTTAAAAAATGTAAAAAACCTAAAAATGTAATTTTAGTCACTAATACAGGTTATGTCATGTCAAGTCTCATATATCAAGGAGTATTTTTAGGTGAGGTTTTAGTGTACTATGTACATGAATATTTACAACATAATGATATGTCACAAGCAGAGAAAATTGTTATTCGATTAAAAAACGGTAATAAGACCGAACGGCAAGTCTACATGGTGGTAAAAGAAGCCTACTTCTTAATCAGTGTTTGTTTTATATTTAAATTTGGGATCGATTTTTTATTGAAAAACATTCGAAAATAAATTACGATTGATCAAATTGTGTAATAAAAAACACAGAAGAATATCATTTACAAAACGATAATGACACTCTTTTTTTCTATTGCAATGATGATAATTATATAAGTAATATTGACACTTTTATTTATCGAATGTAACAGTTGTCTTCCATGATGGAATATATAGACGCGTCAAATGTTTTTCATTGCAAATGTAATATTATGATCTAAGGGACATAACCGTAATTGAAAACTTATAGCGGTGTAAAAACCCGATACCGTCCGGTAAACAAACTGACATACATCGCATTTTCAATTTCACGTTTCGACTGAAATATGAGATTTCAGATGTATGTTACTATGTTTTATTGTGATGTTGTACATAAATGAGATAATAATAAACAATAAAACGTTTAGAATGTTAACTATGACAACCTGAAACGTTTTATTGTTTTAATTGCATCCACATTCAACGAATCAGGATTTTATCTTAGAATGTTATTTCAGCATGCAAACCGATCGCAGTACAGATATTAAGCCGATAGCGCACTAAAATAACACGAGTCAAATGAAGTCCGTTTTAGTGTAATTACTCTTACGGGGCAGTAATCTTACCCTGACAGTATTTTGATGTGTTTCTCCATGGATATAATCAGTACTAATGGCAGCGTAATAGCACAAGCGTGATACGTAATTAAAAATCCCAGGAGACAATTTTTGTGACACTCCCTACAATGTAATCGCAGACATCTTTGGCTTTATTTAACATCATATATTCTGAGTCATATGCAGAGAGTGTCCTATTTCAGCAGTGGAGTAGTTTTTTTCGACTGCTAGGCTTTCATACTTTCATTGTTATTTCCGAGAAATAAAGGAGTTGTACATGAATGGTGATATCGAAAAAACTACTCCACAGGAACGACAACAAACGGAACCAGGACATCCTAGAAGGGCCAATGATATGAAATAAGGGATCAGAGCTCTAGAAATACAGTTGTCCCGGACTAGTGTACATGACTTCTCCGACATTGGAGGCTAGGAGTCCGAGCATGGAATGGGGCACAGATTTACAGCTGAGTAGGCGTGCATGATGTACTACGTGTTGTTAGTTCATTTTGTTGGGTTCATTTATATAGCATCCAGAGACCGGACCTTTCAAAACGATTTGTCCAATTCAACTGTTGGAAGCCCGATTCGGCAATTAGACTTGTCCGGGAGTCGGACTAGTAGATTTCTAGAGCCCTGGTGGTTAAAAGTTAGCTTAACATGAACGGGAATAGGGTGCATACATTAAAAATAGGGAAGGTTTATCAAATAACTAAAAAAGAGACGTATGAAGAGCAATAAAGTACTCGAACACACGACCGTCGGATCAGGACTCAAGCGCTCTACACTTCGACCACCTCGCCTCCCTGAACGATACTACACAAGAATGACAAGAAATATCTTTAAAAAAGATGATCAGCGCAACTTGAAGTATACAAATTTATTGCAATATGAAGGTTAAAATTTGTTGAACAACATAAAAAAAATCCTAAATGTTACGACTGCCAGTCATTCAAATACGCTATACTACGGAAACTCCGAGACATGTAAGGGGAGATCAATGCGTATGAGACATAAACATAACTCCGAAGTGTGATTAGTCATATACCCAGTATAGTCTGTTTCAATATAGTTCATCATAACTTATAACATAAGTCGTGAACTCACACATTCATGTTAATAAGTTTGTTACATAGCGAATTATCTAATTAAAACAATATAAATATTTGCGACTGGTACGTTAAACCATGAAGGTCTTCTAAATTTCAACACCGGACAATTCCCCGTGGTAATGACAAACAACACTACTTACTGGATACATCTTGAAATACACTAAAGACAATGTTAACCAATCTGCGTCAAGGTTACAAACATTTTCGGATGAAGAGAAATTGCCTTGGTGGTTAACGTAAGATTTGATTGGTCGAAAAACGGACAGTTATAGCAAATCCCAGGATTTTACTCTACGATCAGTTTATCATGCACGGTATGCATGAACTGTATTGCAAGAGTAGCAGTAAATTATTGGATTTATTCCAAAAGTGATATAGAAACGACAAGGACAAGATACTTGGTTAGATTTTTATCTTTTCTTCGAAAACGAGTTTAATAAATTAACTGATTCGTAAAACCAAATTAAACAAATTGTGCATTGTAAATCATTTTTATCATCAAATGTAATTAAAATATTTATCAGCAAAATATCCTTTTCGTAAAAAACAGCAGTGTTCATCACTGTACAGAAATTTTGACGCCACTTTTTGTTCGCTATTTATCGAGTGAAACATGCAAAGTCAAACCAGGGTGTGCAAAAAACTTATCATATAAAAAAAGAGAGAGAGAATAAGAAGCTACAGGGAACGCCACATACATAAGACAGTGCCTCTCCACCAGACCTCCGGGAAACGTAAACATGAAACGTACGTAAAAAGTACACAGCCACTGAAATACAAAGAAGACATAAACATATATACATGCATAAACAGGATCTCGGATCAGAAAAGTTAATCAAATAACGACATAATTATACACACCGTAAACCTAGTGCGTGCTTTCGTTCCACCCAAGTTTTCATCTCCGCACTTCTTTCTTCTGGTGTCACGTCCACTATCATACGACGTAAGGTGCTCCATCTCTCACCAATTTCTTGCGATTTAATTGGATTACTCATTATTGGATTTCTGCAGTTGAAGGTTATTTCAACCCTTTGCTAACAGTTCGGTCTTACATCTTTGTACGTCTCTTAACAAGCGTAGCGTTTTAAACCTGTAAAGGTCAGAGAAGCACTAAATGTTAAGTCCAGTTGATCCTCAATCAATCCAAAGAATCTTCGCTAAAAGGCAAAACATTCCAAATATTAAAATTACATTTTATATTCTCACATCCTTCGATATCTGCAGGATCAAAAGCTATCATCACACAATGTAATCCTGCTAATGGTTCAACGTTTTAAATACGCAGTACTTAAACGTACCTCTATGTACACAGAATTTCACTGTTGCTTCAAGGACACCATTAGAATAATTATTAGAAAGCATTACGAATCCCCTGAACAAACAGTGACACATAATCGTTATGTTCACCCTATTGTTTTGTTCATTCAATGTTTACCAAACATTATATTAATATTAAAGGCTGTTAAAATAGATCAAAAGCGACTAAATAACGTACACAATGCACACCCTTAACGCGTATTTACGTAGGTCACAGGTAACGGACACTGTATATAATTATGTGATAGAAAAATGTCAATATGAAGGGTTGGTATCTCTATTAGAGGATACATATCATCAACAAATGTTGACTTTCTCCAATTTATTGGATAGTGATTTTGATTAAACCCATTCCCTAGTTTAACCAATATCTTAGGCTTCCTAAGTTATCTGCCTAGTGGTAACATCCAGGCTTTAAAGTATAGAATAAAACAATAATTCCAACTCAATATTACAAAAGTTTAGTTCTATTCAAGACATTATGATTTAATTGACGTATTTGGACAAAATATGAGTTATTCTGTGTCAATCTGGGCTTAAAATCAAAAGCATTTTATATCTGAGAGGACTGATCTGAAACTTTGATAGGACTGAATAAAGACATTCCTTTATTGACATGTGCTTAAATCTTCACTTGTTATTTAATTTAGGGGAAGTAGTAGAGCTACAATCTCACGCAGTTTGTTCCTCCCATTTTTCATACGCCAGACGTCAGTAACCTGATTAATCTGAACTTCATTATCTTTTTATGCAGCGCAATCTCCTTCGCAGTAATCTCCCCTTATAGTTATCGGAGATCTTTGCTATCACAAACCTTTCGTCAAGATTTTTTGAAAAAAAATAGTTTTCATTTATTTAATTTTTATAGTTGACAATTTTATATCTACGTATATATCCTAATTTCAAACATATAAGATGTTTGGTGGTATGAACATTTTAAAACAAACAATATTTAAAAAATGTTTTAAAATAACCATCCATCATCACGTGAGTTTCTTCTTCGGATCCGCCATTTTTTCCAACCAACCATCATCACGTGACATTTGTGATGGCAGTGGTTATTGCTGTATTGCAAGGGCAGATAACCGCTGTGGAGTTTGAATGCAGCGTTCTTTGATATAAATTGATCAATTGTAAGACGTAAGTATGGTTGTAAATGAAAAGTGAAAACATGCCGAGCAGAGAAGGTCACAGTTATACATCATAACTTCCCCAGAGAGCTAGACGAAAGAAAAGAGAATGGAAATAACAATAATACCAAATAAACCAGGAGGTACACATTGGGAGGGGGCACATAAACATGACGCACATGATCAGGACTTAGAAGAGAGAGAATAAGTTGCTTCAGCGAACGCCACATACATTAAGACAATGTCTCTCCACGCAGACCTCCGGGAAAACAACAGTCCATAAAACATCAGGTATTTGAGGCGGAGAAAGGAAAATACGCAGAACATGGAGGGGGGGGGGGGCAATGAATGAAACGTAACACAAGGGGTTAATGCGGAACCCGCATTAAAGCCGGATATTTTCATTTTGCAGTAAGGTGTATGTTTATAGAGGAGTTATGGTAAATGTGGCTTTTGACTACCATTTATTGTACTGCTTGGAGCATTATGTAGGTATGACCTATATTAACACTTGTCTAAGATATCATGCAGACACATATTCTGACAATGTTTTATGTAAAAAGGATAAAAAATGTTAAATTTATGAAAGGAATAAGAAACTTTAGCGCGATTTGTTTTCCTGAGATTTAACCTAGTGATCTAGTTTTTGACTAGAGGTTACCAATATTCCTATTTGTGTAAGATACCAGGCGATACAAATATATTCTGACACATTTCATGAAGATTGGATAAAAACTGTTGAATTTATGACAGGGAAAAAACATTAAATCCGAATTGTTAACGACATCCGACGCTCGCTCGTTTTTCACCAATTTATAAGCCGTAATTTTCGCTGAAAATAACATAATCAGCGATCTCAAACACATGAATATGGTAGGACACGGAATTGCTATTATACACAACAATAAGATAATAAAGGCAAACATTGGCCAAGGTTTAACAGCATGCCAACATCGCAACTTGACTTGACTTTATTTGTATTACCAAATGTTTAATGTTCTATAAAAACTTACATTGACTGTATCAAATTTAGAAACTAACTTATTGATTCAGATTCGTTCCATGTATACACATGTTCATGTTTTAAATCCACGAAAAAGCTGCACCAATGCCAAGTACCTATAGATAAAAGTCTATAAATACCAATATACTTATTGTCCAGTTTATCATACAAAATTATAAAATAATTTTACTGTAACACGTATGGTTTTTAAAAAAACTCACATAGAACAATCACTATTTGAGCGCTGCTGTGGGATTACAAGATCTTCTGTAAGTGACGTCGTTTCAAGAAAACGCGACGTGTGATGTCAATATTTGCAAGCAGGAAACAATATATACTCCATATGGTCATATTGGTTATCATTAAACTAATGTTATATGATTCGAGTTTCATTGCAAATAATCTATGTCAGCACTTGACCTGCAAATCATTAAGATAACGTGAGAAATGCAATAGTAAGAAAACGTGGCATAGGTGTGGAATTTACGGTGGTATAGACACTTGGAAGAAATATAATTAATATGCCCTGACCACGTGTTCTTAAAATATGTTATGACTGCAGCTTATTCGACTCTCATATTTCACCTCTCTTTCATCGTATAAATTAATCAGCATTATGCCAATGCTGTAATTGGAGAACTCGACATATGTCTACTGGTAACTCTCATCAATGGCATGCTGTGAATGTTCCGTAATTAAGGACAGAAACACGACACAAATGTCACGAATGTTTTCTCTACATGAACACCATCATAAACATGCCTGTGTTCATCATTTTTCTGTATGTCAACGAATATTCGGATATTCGAATATTCGATAAAATATATATTTTCAATATAAAAGATGAATGCAAGTGTATTAAATTGCAATGATGGGCATCATTACATTGGGTGACATTTTACGCGTGAAACTAATATGACATGTCATGTTGTATATTAAGAGGCAATATATATAAACACTCTGGTGATGACACTTAAGCCCCGAACATATTAGTAATCGTGGGGATTTTTACAACTTAAGTGATCAGATTAAAACACAAAATTGATCAGCATAAAGTTAAACTTCGAATTTCAAATGTATTATTATTAAGTAAGAAGGTCGAATGTTCGAATATTCGTTCGGAAGGTTGACAGAATATTCGAATATCAAAATTCCTACTCGTTGACATCCCTAGTATTAATGTTAATATTTTGCCTCGATCTATCCAGTCTTATTTATGGTATTTTGTTTTGTTTATAAGAGCCGTCTATACTACGTTGTTATAGCACCATTATGAAACAGAGAGAATACGTAACTGCAGGGAACGCCACATACACAAGACAGTGCCTCCCCACGCAGACCTCCGGAAAAACGACAATCCACAAAACATAAGGCACTTAAGAAGGTCAAACGGTACACATATTAAGGAACAGAGGCACAAGGAATGGCCCGGCAGACCACAAGGAATATCTAGGAGAATCAAAGTGGACAGTGATTGGCGGCAGGGGGAGGGGGGAATTAATGGGTGGAAAAGAAAACGCTACTTATGTATGTAACCATTTTTTTAATACGATTGTTACATTAAAACATTAAACGAAACACAGGCAACAGTAACTAACTAAATATAACAAAGGAATTGTAGTATAAGATTATTTATATAAATGCAAGTAAAAAAAAACAAACCCACAAGCTTTTGTTAGTTGGTGCTTATATTCGAAACTGATCATATTACCAATACAGTTAACAATAGCGCTACTGATAAAAATGTTGTTATATTTCCAGACACTGTATCAGAATTTATAAAGTCGTGTAACAAAGGATAATCGTGTGGACCTGACAACGTTTGTTATGAACATTTGATAGTAGCCAATGACATCATTTCTCCCGTGCTAGCCAATCTGTTTACATTCATGTTAAGACAAAGTTATATTCCTCAGAAAAAGAAAAGAGGAACTATTGTTACTTTGCATAAAGGTGGACGAAAAAGTAAAGACAATCCTAACAACCACAGGGCAATTACTTTGACATCAGTAATACTTAAAATCTATGAGATGGTTTTACTTACTCGATGTAAAACAACTATTCTAAAAACGTTAAGCGCTCAGCAAGGAGGTTTGCAGGAACAGCTTGGCTGTCTAATGACATCGTTTGTGCTGCATAAAAGTATCTTCTACTCTCATGAATTTGGTAGCAAGTTGTATGTATGTTACCTCGATTGCTGTCAAGCGTTTGATAGAGTATGGCATAAAGGACTTCTATATCGCTTATTCGAGACTGGTCTAGACGAGACGTCATGTTTAAGTTTCGTAGCTATGTATCGAATTCTACAAGTAGTAGGACATTACAGGACATTACCGTTGCTCTACTATTGTTTCATAAATGGTCTGATACGAGAACTAGAAGCTTGTGGTTCTTGGTTCTGTATGCTGAATATGAATATCTGTGCACCGACTGTTGCAGACGACATGATACTTGTCTCCTTCTCACGAAATGGTTTACAAACTATGCTGAACATTTGCAACAATTATTCATGTAAATGGCGATATGATTACAATTCAGACAAATGCGGAATTATTGTTTTTAATGAAACACAGTGTCCATCAGCTGAAAGACATTGGTTCCTTGAAACACATATTATAAAAGAAGTTGACGAATACACTCATCTCGGAATCATCTGTAACTGCGAATTGTCATCGAAATCGTTTATACAAAATTCTTGCAACAAGCTTAGAGATACTTACCTAAGCATTGTAAATAATGGGTTTACACCCTAAAGGACTCAACATATTCAACGAAGTTGCGCGCCTTTATTTCTACTTTAATATCAGAGATGGGTAAATCATTCTCTGGGCGCTATGTACAAACTTGCACTAGGTGTACACTGTTGTGTGAAGATATAATTGACCATGTTATAAATTTTTGTAGCAAACTGTTTAAATTGAGAAATATTTTATTCCATTTGGTAATACTTGCAATAGGAGTAGACGATTACGTTGACTTGTTATTGTCAACCAGAGAATACCAACTAGATCAGATAGTATCACTTGCTGTTACTCAAGCTTGCTCTCACAACTTTACTCTCATCAAATTACTGCATTGCATGCTTTATAATAATGTTACTAGTCGCCCAGTGTGAAGATATTCATATGAGGAAAAGTCTCATTAAATATTTATATACTAAAAACTTCGCAAAAACGCTGTAATGTATCATATTTGTGTTATTTTCCCAATGTTTTTATGAACATTCGTTTTATGGAAACAACGTATTTACTGTATTTTATTGAGCAGTTTTTTATCATTTCCTTAATTATTATTTACTCTAAGTACATCATTTTGAATGTTTACCATTACAATGCTTTAAACATTTCGATTTCGGTTTAAATCAGTACCGGTTTTGGTACAGCTTGCGAACGTTACACCGGTTAGTCAACGAATAGCTTGAGCCTAGCAATTTCGTTTTCGTGTTAGGATAGTTAAACTGTCGTACTCCGAGGTTAACGAAATACCTTTTCAGCATTGTCTCTATGTTCACAATCTAATAATTGTTCTACCTTATCAACGCACATTTCCAAAGCCTGACGTTATTGAGGTGACGTAATGTATATGTATGTCTGATAATGTAATATGTTTATTATATGTGCACTTGTGTCTGATAATGTGCGTATTGTATGCTCATTGTTATATGATATGTATTGTATTACATATATTGTTATATGTGATATCATATGCACATTCTATGCTCATCTTTATGAATATGTCATCTACCTTTTACATGGATAGTTATATATGCTGATGTCTTTTGTATGAATATTGTTTGTTAAAATCTTCATATATGGAGGAGAAATAAACATATTAGTATTATGTCTCAAAGTGTCAATATCATTTATTATTCATAAGTATTTATTTATTCATATATGCACAACTTTCTGAAAAAAGTTTCTCTTTAGCTATATAAATTATTATTCCATACCGGTAAAAATCAAAGTTGTGTAATATTTTAATATAATGATGTACAGTCACACCTCAATAATAAGGCAATCAATGGGACCTCTGAACACTGTTCTTGAAGTGGTCATAATACTGAGACTGAACAAAGTACTATGCATACATACAGTTAAACCTCAACACTATTACGACCACCTCAATATTAAGACCATATTTCAAGGGTTCCAATGGTGGTCTTAATAATGAGGCAGAACATTTATATAAAAACAGTGAAAATGGCTATGCTCCTACATCCCATAACTGGCCAAGAGTGCTGGACAGTTACTACAGATGTTGTCATCGATGGAGATGCAGGTATTTTGTGACAAGGAATATCTTCAAAAAGATGGTCTACGCAACTTGTAGTATGCAAATTGGTTGCATTCTGAAGGTTAAAGTTTGTTGTACAACATAAATAATTGCCTAAATGTTACGACTGCCGGTCATTCAATTACGCTACACTATATTAACTCCGATTCCTGTAAGAGGAGATCATTGCATACGAGACTGGATACAAATAAATCCGTAGTGTGATAAGTCATAGACACAGTATAGTTTCAATATAGTTCATCATTACTTATTGCAAAAGTCGTGAAATCACACATGCATGTAAATAAACTTGTTACATATCGATTTATCTTATTAAAAAAATAAAAATGTTCGCGACTGGTACATAAAAACAAAAAATTCTACTTACTTCAAACACCGGACAATTCCCCGTTGGGATGACTAACAACACTACTTTCTGGATAAATCTTGAAATATTCTATACGATCTACTTTCAGACGCAGTTGTTAAGGCAAAAATATTCATCTTATATAACATATTCATATGTTCATCTGGTTTGCATACAACAATGTCATGTTTACAATAATAAGAATAACGCATTTATCATGATCAAGATTTTTGCAAACATAACACCATTTTCGCAATAATTGTGTTCATTACATTGCTTCGGAACAATAAACAATTTAATATTTTTAGGTTTGGTAAACACATATAAAGGCTTTAACGAAATGTTAACCAATCAGCGACAAGGCTACACACGTTGTTCGATTGAAGAGAAGTTGGTTTAGTGGTTAACGTAAGACATGATTGGTTTACAAAACACTGATATGCAAATAGCAAAGCCATGTTAGTACGAATGCGCCGAAAAAGGTTTCACACTCGTTTTAAAATGAAGATAAAACTGAAAACTTAGAAAACATTCAACAGGCATAACATAGCATACGTTTATTTATTTTCATTCAGTTTATTTCAAAGACGGCTCGTTTGTATTGCTTTCATAACTGATGAGTCGACAGAAAACCAAGTATTCACCCACCGAGTTTCTCAATACTACAAATATGCTTCTCTGGGGATTTAAGATTTAGGAAAGGACAATGCATCGCAATGGTCAACCACTAACCTGCGACAGAATAGCAATAGCAGAAGGTCTAATCAAAACCAATCCCGGGAGACATTTCAGTGGTAAGACATGGTAAACGAAATTGCTAAACAATTATGAATAACGACATACATTATGCAAATTGACAATTTCCTTGTTATTTGAGATATATTAAAAGAGATGCTTCACAGTCTATAGTCGGACCCTCAACAAAAAGGGAAAACGAATGGACGTCTTACAAGATTATCTCAAACAAAGGCAAAACGTGATTTCCCACTAAAACCATTTAAAAAGATCAAAAGGTTAATTTTGCGCCCTCGTGCAACGTAATGTAAAATTGTGTACCATTAATGCACGTCTATGCACTAAAGATTCTTGGACATTTTGTCACGCGAAGAATCAACATAACAGAAATTGACTAACATTTCCGTTGTGCTTAGAAATGTTGTGCTCATAATATCAATATTTGATCCATACAGAATATATGAATTTTACAGTACATTACAGAGACCATATTAACTCTTATATCATTTAGCGTGATTTTGTGTTTTACGGCTAAATCTTGGGTAATTGTGTTTTTTCAATGCTGATTAGTTTTATTCCATTAATCCCCAGGTGCATTATCATTGCTAATCATGTAACGAGACAAAGCGCAGGTTCTTCAATATTATGTAGTGTGATTGCTTTTTTTTACTTAAATATGGTTTATAATCAGGTATTTATAGAGGTTCCGTGTATATGAAGATGTGAAGTCGAGCAGGTTAAGCCATGTGAAAAGGACAAAGCCATTACCAAACTTTAAGCGCAAAGATGAGAGAGATTATGTTGCTACAGGGAACGCCACATACATAAGACAGTGCCTCTCCATACAGACCTCCGGGAAAACAACAACCCATAAAACATTAGGCATTTGATGAGGCTCAAGGGTACATACGTGAAAAAGGGTAACGGGGGCGCAAGAAATTGGCTTTGCCGACCATAAGGGATAACTAGGTGAATCGAAGAGGACACATAGGCGGGGTTTATGGATGGAATACATCACAAGACAATTCAAGAAAGAACATAACATGTAAAGAAATACAAACGTACAAATGGAATGTCACAAACGCCAACATAAATGATGTGTAAGGTGAAACTTACGCCACGAAGACGTGGTTTAACTGTACACTTAATATCGCACTTAATCTACCATCACCTATGTAAATTGAACATTGTTAATACAAAAAATCAACGCTGGACAACTCCCCCAACATATTAGACGGTGTTAGCTGGATGACGAATACATATTATATGTATGCAGTTGAGCAACTCAGATGATTGTATGTTCGCAAACGCATGCACTCTTTGAGACTTTTCAAAACTGCCAACGTATTAGGGAAGTGTGTGATTTCATTACATTATTTAATTCAATGAAAAAAAAACAGAATTAGTTAATAGTTTTACGTACAATTGCCATGGGCATATTTTCGAATTGAGTTATGCAGCATCGTTTGTCAAACGTATTGCGTAGAGTATCTTCAAAGAAGATGTTTACTAAACTAGATAGAACCGCTTGTTCGTCTTGCGTTAATACCCTCGGTTACCCAATGAAATCGTGCATTGTATTAATGACCAATATATTTTCAAGCTGTTGTAGCTATCAAATACGACGTTGTCCCACAGCGATAACTTTATAGTCTGTTTTTGGTGAAACGCCACCGTAGTGTCATAGGGATGACAATTTCGTCCAGTTTTTTGGTTTTCAATTATAGTGTTTTGCTAAATAGCTTCCTGCTCCGCAAATCATTGTGGAATTTTTATTGTTGAAAGGATTGTATCTTTGCACGAACCTAACTGTGACTGGTTATTTTGTATTACGTTGATGTATACAGGAAATAATTAAGAGGTCGTGTGCCTTGCACGAGAACATGAGGAAATCAGGCTGTTCGAGTATTTCAAAACAGTGAATTGTTTAGTTAATTATTTCCATATATAAGGCAGAACATTTATTTACCATCAAATATACGCCCCTTATGGAAACTGTTCAACCTTCATATAGATGCACAATGTATACATTATTCAATAGGCATTAACTAGAGCATGTTTAAATTGGGAAACCGAGTTTCTCTGTGCAATTTTGTCGGACTATCCTTTGAACGCTTCGAATGTTACATGTTAGTTTTAAAATAGTGGATACAAAATTTATTGTTGCCACTACTATCCCTAAATTATGCTAGAAGTTTTAACAATAACAAATATGTTTTCAAGAGTTTCATTGACTTACAAATAGCAATTTAGACAATTTATTGGAACTTCGACTCTGGCTTACTGGAATAGTTAATGATATGAACTGCGCAATAAATCTCATGTTACTGCTCATTGTGCTTATCATTTATTAATGACGTAAAATAACATGAGGTGATAGCAAAATGTAAGTGTAATGTTACTAACTGGCACATTTGTAACAAGAGCTTCAATTATGTTAAACTTGTCAGCTACTCTTTCGATTTGCGTAAAACCTCAACGGTGAAAATCTAAATGATACACTTTCAATTCCAAATTTATCGTTCGGATCTTTATAAAGAGGTCCAATTTGTACATGTGACATTTTCCCTTTAATACTCCCCTTTTTAATTCAAGTATTTATATAGAATGCATATCTGTTGGTACATTTAAAGGACGACAACCGTTGGGAGGTTCAAAGCCTTGAAATATAAATAAAATAGAAGTTGTGAGTAAGGAAGTTTGCGGGAAATTTAATTCAGACAAACCAATCAATTAACACCTGGTTATATCACTGTTGACAGAAACTTTGGTGTGCCTCTGTGTTTGATTAATTAAACAAAGGTTTGTAACTGATATATTCGCATTATCTAACAGGGTACTTTCTAGTTTTCAATACTTACTTGTGTATTTGTCAGTCCACTTAATAACACATTGTACTTTAAAGATGTATCTGGCTCATCTGAACATAGACTGTTTGAATTTGCCTTATCCAGTATTGTTGTTACATTCGCTAAAACATCTCTACAAATAACCACTGGAATGTATAACCGTTTCAAAATAACTTTTTTTATCATATTACTCACAGTCCAAACCTGTAAAATAACCTGAGTGTACAACATAAAATTAAAAAAAAAATAGAGTTTTTTTAACAAACAGCTTTCCACAGATGAGTCCATTCTTTGTTAATGCATGTTTATTGATGTTTGAACTACAGGAAACATATTTTTCATGTTTGTTAAGGTAAACAAATTAACAAAAAATGAGCATTGTATTATTTTAACATGTATGCATGTTGGCGCAAAGCAGTCGTTGCACCTTAAAGCGGCCGTAGCTCTATTTACGAAAAACATCCACAGAAAATTTAAAGGTTCGCCTTTTACTAGTGAAGTGTACGCAATTAGTTGAAATAGTTGTAAATATGCAAACTATAACCAAGTGAACCAATTGTCGTGACCATTGGTTGGTATTGTGCTATTCTTGTTTAACAACACTGTACACATCTATTTGAAAAACACGTTTTATATGATGCTTGCTTTCTTTATTTAAATTTGTTTGACATGCTGCCACATTTGATTTCCCTCGATTTTAATACAACGTGTTAACATTGTTTCATTAAACGTTTATTTCCGTATTATTCCTATCACTATGGACGTCGACGGCAGGCAACGACGTCGATGTAACTCAGGTTTTTGGGAGACTTATTTTTTTATGAATTGACCATATCTGAGCAGAAGTGTTTCATAGCAAATTATAGCCATTATATTGGTGGTTATTTCCGTTTTCAACTTATTTCAGGTGGCAAGAACCTTCAATATAATGGCTACAAACAAATAATGTCAATATTCTTATGAAATTTCAAAAAATAAAACCCACCTGTCGTAAATGAGTGCCGGCCTGTATCATTCCGACGGCTCGGGCGTGTTCTTCTTCAGTCATTCTCACCATGTTTTGTGTTTTTCAAAAAGGATTTTCATCAGCAATGACAAAAGTGTACACGAACACGTGCAAATATGTGTCCATGCCCCGCACGTGCAAAACGTGCTATAAACGTCAATACGCCTAAAACGATAAATTTCATAGCGAGCCGGCTAAAAAATTCAATAATTCGCTGCATTACCTGTTCAAATATCGGTATGTGAAATTTTGTGTGAATACATGCATTATTAGAAAAATAATAATACAATATAAAGTGACCGATTAGGAATTTTGTTGAGTGTAGATACTTTATCCGAAACTCAGAATGAAGTCTTATTTCGAGAAGAACAAAATTATATAAAAATAGTGATAGATTCGAAAAATTACTAAGTGTTACTGCTATATGATTTATTAAAAACGGATTTATACAAAAACCATCTTGTCCATAACCCTTCATGTGAGTGTGGTGCGGTTATTGAAGATGTTGAACATTACTTTTTTACATGCAAAATATATTGTCGTCGGAGGCAAACACTTTTTATTAATACAAGAGACTTTCATCCTCTAAGTGCACAAAAACTTCTATTTGGTATAGATACTTTATCCGAAACTCAGAATGAAGTCTTATTTCGAGAAGTACAAAATTATATAAAAATAGTGATAGATTCGAAAAATTACTAAGTGTTACTGCTATATGATTTATTAACATAAACGGGGGTGGCGTGGAAGGTAATGGCAGCAATCGAAAAACAGTAGAAAGTTTTTTTTGTTTTTTTCATGTAGTTAGTTTCATAAATCTAAAATTTCTTATGCACAAATAAACCATTACTTTTTAGTTAGTTATAATATGCCATATATAGGGAAGGGCCCTAGATAATGTTGTTAAAACTTTTGGCCCAACCCTTTTGTATGTATGTATGTTTGTGCAAATATGATAGTTAATATGTGTAAATACAATAAAATATGATTAAACTAAGAAGAAATAAGGAAGTGAATCTAGTTTTAAAAACATGCAATTAACAATGTACGTACTCGAATGATTTATTATTGATTTTTAAACACGAGCTAGAATACCGAATAACGAGTGTTTTTATTGTTCATTAACGATGTCTCATTTGGAAAGTTTTTTTTATTGAAACGAGATCGTTGTATCTCAGAGTCTGAGTGTCACATTTATGAACACAAATGTGAACGTGACCTTTGCACACTTCGAACAACACGCAAATACTGGTTTGGGAACAAGAGTAACAATATCTTTTATTCATGAATTGCCGTAAAAATGTATCGTATATTTTCATTTTATTATATAACTCGTAGTAATTTTGTTTAATTTTGTTTCTATTTGAGTTTTTTATTGTTTTTTAGCATTTTAACTACAGGAAGTGGGAAACATAATGGTAACTATTAGGACATTCTAAAGACTTTAATTGGTTGTCGTACCTCGACTTGCCAAACGACTTGGGCTTCAACTAAATATTTTGCATTTTCCTTTCACTTCATCAGTCCAGATCAGTCGGGTTGATTATCCCCAAAAACAATTTGTTGCGGATACTTATAGCACATAGAGGTGGTACTTATGCAATGCATGTGTTACCATATCATTGAAAGCGTCTGGCTTGTTTACACTCTTTAAATAAACATTCGACGAATTCCTTTGAGGTGAATAAACAACCCGCCTACTCATAGTTTGTCGTGTATTCCGTATCATTGCCTTTATACAATATATTACACAAATAACAAGCATTGCATCTATCGGGAACAAGATATGGTGTACCTGTGTCTGTGACCATCACCTGATACAGCCAAGTGGGTAATAATCTTGTTCCCAACTGCTGTTCATCAAGCGAGAAGTATGTATCAAAGTGTCATTAATTCTCCTTAGTTGACTTCGACCACGCCATTCCTTGCGCCCTTGTTCCCATGCGTCTTTACCCTTGCATTTCCTCAAATGCCTGGTGTGTTATGGACTGCTGTTATCATTCAATGAATATTTGACTACGATTGACTAGAAGTTTTGTACTGTATTGGCAAGATTTAAGATTTGAAAGTATATCGGGTTTATTTCTTTAAAATTTAAATATTCATAAAGGAACGCTTCTGTCACAAATTTCTTTTAATAATCGATTATTGTAGTTCATAATCGATTGACGCCGACGTCGGATGTCAAGCGACGATCTTTCGATTAATTTCGATAATCGCGCCATCACTATACATAACCATACTGCACCATAGTCTGGTATTGAGCGTAGTTTCATAGTTTGCATAGTTCATTCATATGTTTCATATTGTGCCCAATGCGATGCATTAACTTCGTATATCACGCAACAAGACAATGCCAATCTGGTTCTTTGCCATCTGTGGCGTTAAGTAATGATTTGGGATCGGACTATGTTCATGTTATTGTTGTTTTCGAGAAGGCAATGTCCCAAAACAGTAATTTTGTTCTGTGGACAGACTAAACGCCTCCATAATGTCATGGACATGACAATTTTGTCCATATTTAGGTTTTCAATAATATTTATATCTGTACAGTTTCGTCCCACAGACATGTCATTTGTCAAGGTTTGTGATAAGGGACTGTTTCTAGACACGAATCACTTTGCAATAGCTTGTTATTTATATTGTTCATTCAATAAACAGAATGGTGTGTTATTCACCAACATGGAGACATGCTGTATTTAAAAAAATATTTTACTTCATTTTGCAGCAGATGTAAATATGTATCATGCAAAATACGCACCTTATACAGTTATATAATTCTTAGCAAATGCATGTGCTGGATTCAGCAATATGGACATCCCTTTTTTGCCAAAATCGTAGTGTGGGTTCGGACATTGCTCCTTTCAGAACAGTGTATATAAATTCAGTATGGATTACTTGATTTTATGCGGCTAATGAATCGAAGAAGTGAACGCGAACAAATGGCCGACGTCATGAACGCGAAGTACATGAAAAATCAACGTGCTGCAAATGACGCACATGGCCTTAATACTGGCTACAGTTGTCTTAGTATGCTCAGCATCCTCGATATTTCAGATTACCAAATCACCGAGCAATCAAGTGAAACGCTGGATTCTTTTTATCAAGGGTCAAAATAAACGATTCAAAAGAACTTTCTACGCCAGTTATTGATAACGCCTAAGTTCGGTTAGAAAAAATATGCAATATAATAGTAGTTCAATGACATACAGGAAACAATTACTAAATGTATTGAAATCTTTGCTACGCCTTAATGGAAAAGTAGGTAATTGCACCCAATGCAATAAACGTCTTGTAGTGTCTCATTGTACAATCATTGTGTGTTATTATAGTGGTAATTATTTTTTATGACAAAATGCAGCTTCTAGAAAATGCAAAATTGTAATGCTTTCGTGTATTGTTTACTAATTTTCACATGTACAGCACAAGCGTCAATAATGTAAAATGTTGCAGCTCCTCGCTGTGTCTCTTTGCCATCAATTACAACGGATACACTTTCAAATGCTTATTAAATCTTTGGTGAGTATTTATGGGGCCCTGTTAAGAGCATGTGCCATTTCTCTGCTAATGTTTCTCACTTTAAATCTGAGGGGTTATATAAAAATGTACATGCATATGCCTTCGTACATTAAGGGGACGACATCTGTTTGGAAAATAAAAATATTAAATCACATACAGAAGAAAAATTCTGAATAAAGACTTTTGAAGATTATTTTTAAACGTCGTTGATCCATCATCGGCGTATCACAGTGTTCATAAGTGTGACCCTGTGTTTGTTTTATTCAACCCAGTTCTTTTTTGTCTCGACATAGATTGATTGGAGCTGCACATCTTTTCTATAACCTTTTTGTATATACCCCGGAAATAAGTGATTAGCATAGCGTCGCATTATTTCAAGAACCCCATTACTTCTTTTTCGTCTTTTTGGAGAAAAACATCTTTAAAGTTTTACCCTCTTGAGATAATTGTTACATACGGGTTATGGTATTTCATTTGATTTAAGTTATGCGCTTTATAGAGCAATATATGTAGTACAGATAGAAAGGGCTTGGAAAGGCAGTTTCAACGACACTGAATACTCAAAACCGCCAACAATTGATTTTTTGCGGGGTTCTGGAAATAAGGCGACGATAGTTGTACGAATCGCATTTTCACCGCTCAACCGCAATACATCCATCACACAACAGACTGTCAAGGTGTGTTTGCCATTAATGCAATGATCTCTATGTATGGATGCATTTGAAGAAAAAAGCAAAATTAAATAATTAAATTAGACAGCTGATGCGACCATAGATTACAATTTGGACATTATTGTTGTAAAGACTGTACAAAACAAATGCAAATAAAGCACATTTTATTTGATGCTTGCATTAGCTATCTTGTCTGGTTTGAAATGTCGCCACATTTGATTTCCCTCGACGTTAATATAACGTGTGATAATTGTTTCACTGGCCGTTTAGTAGCTAATTACTCCAATCACTGGAGACGTTGACAGCAAACCACCAATTCGGTGTTACCCAGGTTTGCGGGGGAAACTGAACTTTTAAGGAATTGGACAGATGCGTTTCAAAGCAATTTCTACGCTAAGCCTTATTAACCAAAACCAAAAGTATTAGAGGAGTGTGTTTTTTCTACAGTGTCCTGTAAACGCGGAAATGCCTCATTATAATGAAATGAATGTGCAAATAGTTCCAATATACCATTACTTTTAAGAAAAACTAATATGGCGAACATGTGTATCCTAAATAAATTATATTATTGTATATTTAGTAACTGTTAGAATTTGTGATTCTGGTTTACTCAAATATACCAAATCATTGGGACTTGTGTTAAAAATGAATCCCATATTCACAATATGTAGAGACATTAAATATGTAGCTGAAAGCAAATTTATAAAATTAAATGACATATGCTTGGTGGTAAATGCCCTGGTAGTATTGTCTAATATGTGGCGATTGCTAACAATCTTAACAATACTGATAGCTAGGTCACAATCAGTGAATGGCTACATTACGAAAGTATCGCCATAATTACATCTTATTCTTTCTAGTAAAGTAATGGCATATTCGATATAAAGAGACGTGCCTGTGAGCGAAAGGAAACCAAACATGTACATACTATACGTTCTTTCCTGTTTAATTGAAATACATCAGGACACTAGAAAGACAAAACAAAACTGGAAAAAGTCTAATGAGTTTGTGTCACATACCATAAACAACAACATTCCCTTTGTTTGACCTTAAATTGTTTGTACTGTTGCACTATTGCATGCAATCATTCTCATGTAACAGACATGTAAAATAAGCAAACATCGAACATTTATTCCAAACTTTTGAATGTTTGAGTTTTACGCAAAGAAACTGTTGATGTGGACCACCTAATCTGAGATTCGCATAAACAGTTGATAACTTTTGAGAACAAATACACCCGGTCGTTTGACAAACACCGCGTGACATGTTCGTTGTGGTTATGCTTGGACCCAAGACAACAATAATACTTACACGTTCGGACTGAAGTTAGTACACAAATAAAACAATACTGCAATATGGCACATTTTGCACATTCATGACGACAATGTTCAAAGGGGAACGATAAACTTTAACGATGAAATCGGATAATTTGAACGTAAGGAAACAAACAAACAAGGAAATGTATCAACTTCCAATTTTAGAAATTGGCAATTAAATATTTTACGTATTTCAGATAGTTATTGGTTTGAGATTTTATTGATTGATAAACATGGACAAGAATGAGCAGATAATTCATTAACTAGGTGTCTCTTTCGGAAAGTTTTTATTGAAATAAAGGCGTTGTAACTCAGAGTATGAGCCTCATATTTATTAACACAATTGTGAACGTGACAGGTATACACTTCTTATACGCAAATATAGATTGGGTAGCAGTTTTCGGCGCAGCCGTACTAACATTGTTTTGCTATTTGCATGAACCACCATGCCAATTTCTCTTTAACCGAACAACATTTGTAACCTTGACGCGGATTGGTTAACGTTTGGGTGAAGGGTATGTTACCTTACCGAAATCTACTAAATTTCGATGAATTTACCGAAATCATTTTTTTATCTGGAATGACCAGCAATCGTAACATCTTGGCAAGTTTTTATGTAGCACAACAACTCTCAAACCTTCAAATTGCGCCGACCATCATTTTTCAAGATACTTCTTGTTATCTATGAACTGACATACCCTTGCATTGTATATTTTTGATATTATTCTATTACTCGACCCTAATATTCATGTGTGGCGATTTGTTTTAAATATTCTTATTATTTGTATTAATATATATACGACGGGAGATGCAGAACTATTATGCGCCATAGATTTCATTTGTTTCGTGTTTGTTTATGAACCTCGAAAGACCCATCAATATTGGCCCCTACTTACCGTTTTGGCATTTCCGTGTGGGAATTTTAGTCTGGCAGTTTGCCAATTCAGACGAAATCAGCACCACAAACTAAAATATATTTAAGGATGATCTTAATGTCCATCGATTATAGTAATACATTTATCACTGTTTTTCTTGGAAGCGCTTGGCTTTTATTTCTCTTCATTAATAAAACATGCGACGAAATCCCTTAAGATGAATGCTGACACATTCCGAATCAATGGGTATAGACACATTTAACATAAGAATAAGCAATCACTTTTCTTAACAAAATATGTTGTTCCCTTGTCTCTGACATTTACATGATATAGCCAATGGGGTTATCATTTTGCCCCCAACACTTGTTATTATCATTAACGGACTCTGAGATAATTGTGACATTCTAAAACTCTCATATAATGCCACCGCCTATACAGAATTACATGTATATTGTGAATATTTAATGTGTCTTTATTGTTAAATAACGCTTTTTGATTACTTTCATGACTTTTTTGTAATTTGGTTTACAATTTTGAACAACAATATTACGTCGTAGTAAGATCTCAATTTACATCAAGTAACAGTAGTAGTATAAAATGGAAAATATGTCCCGAATTAGCACACTTACCCGATTTTAAATTAGAATTGAATATCTACATGTATTTTAAAGCACTTTTTATACTATGTATTCTTCAATTCAACGGTATTTGTAACATTTATCTAAGATGATTAAAAAATGAAAATGGTTATGTTTACAAATCACAGACACGTCAAGGTTTCATTGTTTTCATATAGCACGTACATATGTACAATAAAACCTCAATACTAATATTGAGGTTGACTAAAGGTTGAGGTGGTCTTTAGTTGGGTTTTATATAATATGTTCTATTTGAAATTATGTTAAGGCCTACCTTAAATCAACTTTTATCAATCAAGAAATAGAATATTGTAAGGTTGAGACCCTCTTTCAAAGACAAGTACTTTTAATATAATGGTTCAACCTAGAGACTGAAATACGATAGTGTAAGGTAACACTATTGTTGACAGAAGTGTTCAAAGACAAGTACTTTTAATATAATGGTTCAACATAGAGACTGAAATACGATAGTGTAAGGTAACACTATTGTTGACAGAAGTGTTCAAAGACATATACTTTTAATATAATGGCTTGGAATTCTTGGAATTCTTGGATTGGAATTTGTATGGAATTTCTTTACATCGCGGAAATACGTGATAACAAACTCACTGAAGCCGTTCTAACTTTAAGGGCATTGTGCTTATTACAGTTATGTATTTTATTTACTAAGGAAGTTAAACTATATCTAGAGCGGTCGATACAGAAGTAGGTGTGAATAAGATTTACGAAGTCATTCATTTCTACCTGACTTAACGACTTTCCTGGAATACAACCTAACAGTACTAACACCTAACAGTACGTAACGAAGTCAACTAATTTAGGTTTTCTGGGAAATATTATGCTGCAGTCAACCTGAAGTGTAACACGTTTCAGCCAATATATCAAATTAGATGTCAAAATCTTTTCACAACATATTCTCATTGGTGTCAGCATGTTATGAAATGACCGTGTTTTTTCCAGGAACGGGCTTTATTGGCGGGCTTATGTATGACCTACGGCACATTTCCAGGACAAAAATCTGCATTGATGTTAGAATTACCAGTTTTATACTTTTATCCTACAATAAAAAAAACTGGTGATTTAAGGACTCAAAGAAGATGTTTCATTCAGTATAAGCGTATCATTTAAGAGCGGCACATTTCCATGACAACAAATCAGCATAAACGTTAGAATTACCAATTATATAATTTTATCCTACAATGAAGTAACTAGTCATTTAAGACTATCTAAGAAGACTTTTTATTCAGTATAAATGTATCATTTAAGAAGATTGTAGAATGTTTTAGTAACGACCGAAGAATCATGAGATTAATAATAACATTTATGTGTAGAATAATATGCTGTTAATGCACATTTCTTCTACTGTTGAGGGTGGACCATTTACAGCCATGTTCATAAAATAGTAGCTGTATGATTAATATGGATGGAGAAGATGAGTTTGTTATCAATGCAATCAAAAACAAATACTTGGTGAATGTTTTAGAATAATGGAAAGTAAAAAGATTATGAAGAATCGGCTTGCTGTAATAGGTGGTTTTGTTATATACATATACATACATATCTTGTATAGCGTTGCAGGTAAAAAGTATTTACAGTTGTCTGGACTGTTTGGGTCATTTCAACATCACGATATAATTATGAATAGTTAATTTAGAGTCACCTAGGGTGTGTCTAATAAAGATTTAGTGATGGTTGAATAATGACAGAAATGTGATCTAAAACGAGCTCATTAATCAGAACTATATGTGTCTAGTTTTTCGTTCCAGGAAACAAATACATATTTGTTGAAATCTCATAATAAGTTTGTCTGGCAATGTGACTCGCGTTAACTATGCAATCACAATGATTAATATTTGTAAAACAATGGCTGCATGATAAATGAAAGCATGCAAATGTTGGTATAAATCATTTATGTCTCCATTATTTAATCATTACAGCCATCATCACATTGGGTTCCCGTTCATTTGCTTTGACAGTAGTATAGTGTGTACTATAAGTGTATATAAATAATGAATTTCAACATCTAGTTTCGGCATATTACTGTGTTGTTGTAAAACAATTTTATGATATTAATCACTTTTACACGAAATGTTCCCTGTGAAGATTGCAATCGTTAAATGTCAAATTTTACAACGAACGTAAGGCTCATGCAATCATTTCGACTCTTTGTTTAATGATTTGATTTAGACGGAAAATAATTGTTAGCTTTATGTCAATGTTATTTCTGTAGTAAACCATTAATCATGGAAGAAACATGGTCAGCCTACGTTTTCTGTCTGTATCAAAGTTGATAGAAATATTTATAATCAGAAATCCTACATTTTGTGTGAAATGTTTAGTTCATACCGTCGATGTTTGGATAAGAATGATATAATACAAAGTCGGTCAATTTATATTCCACTGTATTTATTTCGGAATATACGATTAAATGCAACAGCTGACCAATTAGAAAAGCATTAGAGTGTACATGACGGTCAGTAATCATGCTTGGGTTATGTTGTACCGTTACAACCAATACATGACATTTGACTTTGACAAAAACCATATGCTTATTGTGCACAAAATTAAAGTTAATATAAAATTGCTTTTTAAGTGCGTGCCTTAAGATAACTTGGTACATGTGGATATGGAAACAGACAAAGTGCACAACCAAACTAAAGGCATAGGGAAAGGCATGCATTCAAGTAAACAGTGACAAGGAGAGAGACTAATTTGTTACAGGGAACGCCACATACGTAAGACAATGTCTCTCCACACAGACCTCCGGGAAAATAACAATCCGTAAAACATAAGGCCTTTGAGAAGGCACAATGGTGAATACGTAAGGGGAAAAGGGGCGCAGAACGCTAAACATGAAGAGAAACCATTAAAACAAACGTTGCAAACAACTCATACAGAATAACATAATTTAGTCAAACATTCTTATTATTATATGAGCGCCGCTGTACGATTTCCAACCTCTTCTTTAAGTGACGTCGTTTCCAGAAAACGTCACTTGTGACAGTAAGCAATATTTGCCCCTTATGAAGTGGCTATATGGAGTTTATAGTGTTTCCTGCTTGCAAATAGTGACATCACATGTTGCGTTTTCTTGAAATGACGTCACTTGCAGAAGAGGTTGTAAATCCCATAGCAGCGCTCGTATAATACGTTTTGATATTAGAACTTCATTGATTGACTATGCATATTTAAGCATGTTAACTTTTATCACCTTCGATGTAGGAGAGCACAACATGTAGACAGAACTACACAAAGTCGATCTAAAGAGCTGAGCAAATGATGTTCATATTTGACTCCGTTATTGAAACCTCATTGTCTATAATCGTTCTGTAATTAATATCATCAACAAGGCAATTGAGTTCAGAGTGTCTCGTAACTGATGGTTATCTGTCACTGTGTAATGACTGCAAAATTATCTGAAGAACGGAGTGCTACAGATCCGCGCAATAATTAGCCACAGATTCTCAAAGTAAGGAATTAGTTAATTTGGTTGAATGGTTCAGATGCATTTTCGTGTTTCAAACCGCTGGAATTGTTCTGAATCGGGATTTAAATCGACATTACATGTTTTATGTAATTAATATATGTAAAATGCATGTTTGCATACTTAGTAAGGAATGACAGTCTTGCAGACAAAAATGTTCTTAATTTCGCAATACAATACAATACAATACAATACAATACAATACATCACAATACAATGCATTAAACATATTACAATGTTTATAGCTGACAAAAATCTGTATTATACAGCATGTAGAAGAAAGACACGGAATTTCAAAGAGCAACACAAATTTTACATAATTTTCATACATTTGTTTTGTTTCTACATAAATTGGCAAAGTAAATAAATTTCGCAAGATCACAATGTAGTTTTCGGATTTCCACACATATGATTCGTAAATTTTGGTATGTTTGGCCAGGTGTAATAATAACGTTTTAAGTATTGGATCTAAGATTTCTGTATTTTGGACAGATAAATAAGAAGTGATATTCATTTTCTATCATATCGTAAATAAGATATTTAACTCCAAACTTCTTGGAAGGTATTTGGTAGTCATAAAATGATTCTTCGCAAAATCGGTTCAATGTGACAATCTCTGTCATTTAATGAAAACCATGTTTGAAACATTTTTTTGATGTAATGAAACCTTATGTCATTCATTATCTGCAATCAAAAGTTGGAACATCCTTTCCGATTTGCCAATTCCCGACATTCAATTTGATTTCTATAATAGGTTACTTTCGGTTTGGAAACATGTCAATATCAAAGTATCAGATGGACTTTTTGTAAACTGAAATGCAACTTGGTTGGTTGGAAAAAATAATTGTATACCGCCTTAAACTATTTTAGTTTGAGGCTAAAATGTGATAAAACTACTGTTAGACTTATTTTATGCACTCCCAAATCAGTATAATGGGGTTCAAATAGTATTGCTATGCAATATATAGATAATGAAAACACGAGGGTATCTAAAATTAGTCGAGGGGGGGGGGCGCGAGTAGTCTCGAGACTAAATTAGATATCCATGTATTTTCTCTCTATCTGTTTTGTATAATAGCCCAATCACAAAGAGGTGTTTACAAAGAGGCGTGTCTCTATATAATGTGACTTATGCAAATAAGCAACACATAACATGTACCGCGATGGTGAAAATTAAAACCCCAGAAATGTAATCAATCAAATAAACGCAGTATGCACAGTGATTGTGAACCCAATGATGGTAAAAATTATTGTTATGCAATGTCGTTTTTTGCAACAATGCGGTAACTAACACTGCGGGTAAATATATATTACCCGCACTGTTAGTTAACGTACTCTATCCTTCGATAAATAAGCCCCTCTCCCATTAAGTTAACATCGAATTTAACTCCATCTCTCAAGAAGTAGCACTACAAACGTCAAAGACTATTACGAAACCGAAATGTTGCGCGACAGTCTTTTTTTGAATTTGAAGCTATAAACACCGAGCTCAGCCACCAACACCTTATTCATTACAAGCACATCTCTTATTGTTTCTTTATTCACATTATTTGTTTAGTGTCCGTATCGAATCTGAAAGGTATAGTTAACATCACACTGAATTATCTGAAGTTTCCAGCATGACTGAAATGTCGTTTGTTTTATATAAATATTGCGTTGTACGAGGGTCATGCAAAAAGTTCTGTCACTAATGGGCTTCCGTAGTTTTATGCCAGATATTTTTTAAAACACTTCATTGCACTTGAATGGTGTGTCCAATAGCTAACGATATCCGTTTACTTTGTGCAAATTGCTTTTCAAATGACAAAGTTATTTCAAATTGAAATACATGCAGTCATATACACTGACCAATTTACTTTACACATTGTAAAATGGACGAAAAGACTGAAATTCGTAGCTATATTAAATGCCGCATTAAGCTTGATATAGATATTTGATGAATTGTGTGGTATATATGGACCTCATGCCATTTCAATGCGCACAGTTTTTAGGTGGGTTAAAGCTTTTAAAGCTGGGAAATTATCTGTCGAAGATGATACCCGTTCTGGTAGGCCTAAAACCTCTGTTTCCAAGGCAAACATCGCTGCTGTAAAAGTTGTGGTCGAACAGGATGCGCGATTGTCGGTGAAAGATATAGCCTTGTCCATCTGGTCATACAGTCACTGGACGATTCTACAAGAACTCTGTACTGAAGAAAGTGAAAGAGTTTTTACAATAAGAAATGTCCAAGCCAAGGATGGTCAGGAGTCCATCTTATACACGACAACGCCTCCTCTCACAAGTGCGAGGTTGTTAAGTCTTTTTTGGCTTCTGAAAAGGTGGAAGTTGTAAACCATCCGCCTAATTCACCTGACCTGAGTCCCTGTGACTTTTTTTCTATTTCCAAGACTTAAGAAAATGCTTTCTGGAAAGAAATATAAGTCCAGACGTTCTCCTGGCAGCGCCATTTATCAGTGTCTCCAACAGATACCAAAAGAAGACTATTTATCTGCTTTTCGCGATTGGGTAAAAAGGTTACAAAAATGTGTTTCGGTAAAGGGGGAATACTTTGAAGGTTTGTAATGAAAATAGTTTTGATAAAACGTAGCACTTAAGAGATCCGAACCCAGTGACAGAACTTTTTGCATGACCCTCGTACTATTGAATTGGAATATTTGTGATAGGTATACATGCCAGATAGTGAGGAGATATTTCGTCCAAAGGGGCGTATGTTGCATTTCATTACTTTCGAGAAAAACGCGATTGAAGTTTTGGAATGCTCTAACTTTTTAGAGTTACGCCCTATTGGAATTGCATTTTACGTTCAAACTATAAGTTCTATATGATTGTAAATCAGCTCATTCTGTAGAGCTTGAAAAGAGGATTCCAACGATACCCAACACTCATTTTTTTCAAAATATGGACTTACGACCCTTTGGAATTAGACCGACGATTTTTATGGTATATTAAAAGTCTTCTTTACAAACGGTCTGAATTAGATTTCAAAAGCGTGCGTTTTAAGATTTATGTTCTATTATCTATTGTACACATCAGCAGTGTCATGTCGCTTGTCGTACGTATTTCCTTAAAAGGTTCAGCCTACGTATGCAGGTCATTGTGAAATATTAGTTCCATAAGCTAAATACACACAGGTACTAAATCAGTTGGTTCCAAGTCGATGACAGAATTCTCCAGTGCAGAAATTTTAAGTACACCAATATTCAAATGTCAGACAATTCACACAATATAGAACATAGGTGAAATACAATGTAACCACAATCTTGCCTTATGTTTTATGGACTGTTGTTTTCCCGATGGTCTGCTTGGTGAGGCATTGTCTTATGTATGTGGCGTTCCCTGTAGCAACTTATTCTCGCTCTATTGTGAATTTAAATATAATTTAAGGAATAGTTTTAAACACCGAAGAAAGAAATGTAATTGGAGCAAAGAGACAAAGTGAAGTGTAATTCAAAGTGGCTTATAGAAAACATCTCCATTTTACATTGTTTCTCATGTGTCCATTTTATGGAAATATAATGGCACTTTGCATAAAACTTAACCGATCTTTTTGCTGTTTGCTATTTAAATGCATAAAGTATAATACTGGTGTTGTTTTTCTCCAACTCTATCAGAGAATTAAACACATTTCGAACACAAATGCATTATGTAAATAGCTTCAAGAGGCAATATGTTACTTCTATTGGTTAACTTTTTTCGTTTTCATTTTCAACACAGTAGTTCTCATTTACTTCGTTTGGACCTTTAGTGAGTGGTGACTTGTGTTCGTTTATGACGATGGTGCAATAAAATGAACACCTTTTCTGTTGGTTAGTTTGTTTCATTGGCTATTTGTTCGACTGGTGGTCACTAAGTTCATGTAATGATTTAACAATTATTGCAAGGTCAGTCTGGGCGACATAGCAATCGTTCCCTTAGATACCGACATGTATTGATGTATTTTTACTTGTGTAGGACTTTGATCACCTCTTCTTAAGCAATTCTCGTATGAAGCCGTAATGAACTAAGGTCGATCGTTAATTGCCTATTATTGCTGGTCCATTGTGTTTGGTGACTGGAAAATTGCTGTAATAGAATTGTCGTGTCCGGAAAAGTTTAATTTTTACACATTCATTAGTTAACTAAATGTGACCTTTTGCTCGGAACGTTGTGTTAACTATTTATGCACACTTATACTCGAGACACTTTTGACATTAGACAATTTACCTCGAGCCTATTTCAAGATCTCAAACAATAGAAAATAAGTTTTTTTTAAATTCTATATTAGTACATTTAGCTATTAGCAAAGGGAATAACGTATTATTACACGTATATATAATTTTTATCGGTCGTATAATACTCCGATACGCGCATCAATTAGCTACAAGCAAAACGGTAATCACTGGAACGTCGGGTTAATGGTCTTCTTCCCGACTTCATATTGTTATCCTTGTACGTAATGTAAAGGAAATAACATATAAGTATCTGCGACAGGTTTTTGTACACTTAAATAACGACATTTATTCAAAAGACAAACCGAATAAAGTATAATTTCTGTTAACTGACGACCAAACTGGGATATCTGATTGCGTAGTCCTTTTATTCTAACTGACGATGTTTTGTTTACAAGACATGTCGATACATAAAATATGTTCTGTACAATAATTGTCGCGACAATGAAGGAGATTATTTAGAGTTCAGGTTTAATACGACGAGGAAAAGTAGCATGTATCTACACAGTCATTATCATTTTAAACATTCAGCATTTGACTCATTTCTTCAAAACGCCTTATTAATATAATTATTTTGAATGAGGCTCGAAGTTGAGTATTTTTACTGACAGTTCCAATGCTGTAAATCGCTGTATTGTTATTATTTCCATTTGTGTTTAGTTGTATGATATATTTCCAATTCCCCTGTGCTATACTTTCACTTTATATAGTGTTCATGTTATTTTTTATTTCTCCCCACTTTCGACCTATTGTAACCAGCTGTTTTGACTTGTCATGTGATGTATTCCTTCCATTAAATCGCCTCCTGTTTTTCCTCTTTGATTCTCCTAGTTATCACTTACGGTCGACCAGGCTATTCCTTGCGCCCCTGTTCCCTTGTATGTGTACCTTCAGCCTCATCAAGGGCCCTTTGTTGTATGGTTTGTTGTTTTCTCGGAGGTCTGTGCGGGGAGACATTGTCTTATGTATGTGGCGTTCCCAACTTATTATCTCTCCTTAACAATTTGGCGGAAGATAACACCCCAAAGCCATGTGTCCTCATCTCTGGTTGGAGAGGGCGTAGTTGTGGTGGTTTGTGGAAAACATGTAATAACAGATTTATCACTCAGGAACAACAGGAAGGTGCCTCGTGAATTCTGTTGAAAACTCCCAACACAAGGATATAAAAGATGGCCTTAATTTGTTTCAATAGCGCTGTTCTTCCCGCCTGCCATCCGTTGTGTACAACTGTCGGCGAATAATATTATTTAAGTACATCGTCAACTAAATTTGTATAAATATCTCGCTAAATCCTATCAATACCTTTTATGTAACTACTGCAATGGTAATTTTATATACGTGTATATCACTAATGTATATACAATGTAATTAGATCTAGTACACATACAAGTCAATAGCGTGCACAGAAAGCCTCGCTGCTATTCATAAACAGCGACAGAAATGGTCACACTTGTTACACTTAGACAGCTTTGCTTTTGTAACGGTAGACGTGTCTCAACATGGATAATAATTTGTGTTTGATTCCAAAATTGATTATCTTATTGCTACAGCGAACCTGTAATAACATATCTACAACATATTCCATAAAATGCACATTAGCAATTATTCCCATCGAGCGGGATAGTACAACTGAGCATTAATACAACACTAAAGAGACTTAAAACCTAACTGTCGTCTGTTTCAGACTCAGAAGACATTCGTGTAACGGGTATGCCGGTTACTGTTGAAATAAGTCTGGACGATATACTTCCTCGTTTGATATCAGATTGGTCGATCTATGAAATAATTTGATAAATTAGATATTATGTAGATATAATTCGTATTTACGAAATAATAATTCGTTTAAATGATAGAAAAGAATATGGAATGTCATTTTAGGGGCTACGTACATACTAAACTATTATGATCAAAGTTTTTTTCTAATCCTTGAGAAACATAATGCGAACTTCATCAGCATACTGAGAGCACTATTAAAACTCAGACAACTATGAGGACAAGCTACATAATGTCAATACTTATTACATAGAAATGGAAATGAATTGTACAGCTTCATCAAACCAGACTCTTCAACATCTATGTAGTAATGCTATTATATTTGCTAATAGAGTTAGTAATGTGGATGATTCTATTAATGAAGATATGATTATCTAATGGACTTATGATACAAAACTCATCTACGAGTTGGTGTAAATGCATGTAAGCTAGAAGTGTGAATTGATTTTGACAGTCTTCTACCAATGAGTCTCCCTTTATAACGTACAGAGTCCACTGCCATCACAAACATTTTTAATGGTATTGCGTTATTGCGTTTTTTTATATTTTGACTTTATACATTAGATATTGACATCGTTCGGTGTTACATTATAGAGAAATAAGGCTAATGCGTGTGGATAATGCAAAACGTGAAGTTGCCACTACAGTTTAAAGACATTGCTTTCAAGGTTTAACGGTCGATCCTTTTATGTGATATTTGTGAAGACAATGTACTGTTAAACGCTATGAGGAGTTTGTAATTTTCGTACTTCAAAGACATCTTATCGACGAGCACCATCATCGCATTGTTTTCCATGTCCTCCATATGTGGAGAAGTTGTCAGTTGCAAGAGGAAGTGAATACTGGTTAATAATTCATTCCAATTATTATTAAGTCAACTGGTCGCCGTATATAACTGAAGTATTGTTAAAAACGGCCTAAATCCGATGAAAATCAAAACCATATCCATCTATACAAAATGGAAGTCAAACGGGAAATTCCGCACATAAAAGGCACAGCCACTCCAAAAACATTTGAGGACTTGAAAATATAATTATATGTATAATAACTTATATATGTAACATCATGTATTTGTTTTTCAGTGTTTGTTGACTAAATATTTATCCGCACATATATATATTTATATTTGTTGACAATGATCTAAATTAATTTCACAAAACGTTTGTACCTAGTATAGGTTATCACTACGAGGATAAAGTCTTTGATGCCATCAGAAGAATTATTGGTCTAAGTTTCTGCCAAATAGAATTCTTTACAAATTTACATGTTACCTCTATTTACATCTTATTCGGCGCAACCGTACTAACATGGTTTTACTGCTTGCATATCAGTGTTCTGTAAAAAACAGGGAACGCCACATTCATAAGACAGTGCCTCCTCACGCAGACCTCCGGGAAAACACCAATCCACAAAACACAAGGCACATAAGGAGGTTAAAGGGTACATATGTTAAGGAACGGAGGCTCAAGGAATGGCCTGGCAGACCATAAGGAATAATTCAACCAATAAAATCTTACGTTAACCACCAAGGCAATTTCTCTTCAACCGAACAACGTTTGTAACCTTGACATGGATTGGTTAACCTTTCGAAAAAGGGTACATAACTTTACCGAAATACACTGAATTTCCAGGTGAATTTACCGAAATCCATTTTGGATTTTTAGCAACAGCAATAGTAACATCTCGGAAGATTTTTATGTTGCACAACAAATCTAAACCTTCAAATGGCGCCGATCATCTTTATCAAGATATTTCTTGTTTTTGAATTGCCCTGCGGTTTACGCTTTAAACGTATACTTTTGGGAGACTTGTTGTAAAGGTATTACTTTGACAATGATACACATATGTGTTGAAGATGTGCACATATAACAGTTGTTGTAATTGCTAAACTACAAGTCGACTTAAAGATTTGGCGACCGTTTGCTGAGTGTACAAGTAGTTGCACTGTGCTGACTATTTTACTGATTTCTATGTGTGTCTGTCATTTATTTGACTTACATACATTTTTACTGGCTGTGATGTATTTAACAATTTTATAAACTCCAGTAAGAAATACTTGACCACGTTTGTCTGGATTGAATGCATTATGAAACACTCTAATGAATACCCTAGAGTGTACTCATCGCCATGGTATTCTGTAACAAGAACATAATGTACCACAGGAGATGCGTGTTGTATCGTTTATCGGCTCAATGGCTACATGGGCTCCAAGTATATAATGAGGGTCCTCTGAATTGTCGTATTGGTTTTTCACGGAGACGACACTCACTCCGCCAGTATAACTGAAGCTTCACAAGTTCTGGATGGACATTTAGATCAAATTCGACAATCGGATAACGACTTTGACAATTTTTAGACGCTGCAGGGTGTTTCAAATAAAACAGAAGAACGATGCAACTCAGAAACAATCTAACAACGCCATTGACTGTGGTTTACTTGATCTATGGACTACTCTTTGGAACCGACGCAAGGGTAAGACATTAAAAAATCAAGCATTTGATAGTTTTATATATTGGCTTTTTCCTTTTCATTCTTTATAACATAAAATTAACACTCCGTCTACTGAGCACCCAAAAAATCTGAATCAATTATATTTCTTTACTTACAGTCAAAAATGAAAGAAAAAATCGTAAAAACATCAAAGCAACGTAATTTTCGGTTTAAAATTTATTGAGACTTTATTACAAGTTCCAGTTATTGTCTAAATATCTCAAAATTGTAATGCATGCATTATTTGACCACATATAAATCATACATTTAATTTATTTGTAGTGAAGTAATTTCTATACTTTATTTATCCCGAAGGCTACACAATTCTACAAAAATAGCAAAGTACCTTTTCCAAAATCTTCTTATCAGTATCTTATAAAGAGCATGTTAACGTGTGCAACATGATGCTGCCAGAGAATAATACTATTGGTAATATAATAGTGTAATAAAATATGTATTTCAAATACTCAAATTGTTTTAATTTTAATGTAACTTACGGTGTCTGATGTATCGTGGTTCAAAACTAAGTGATAACATTGCTAAAACCCAACGTGAATACCACTATTTATTAGTATTTACTTCAGTAATTTTTATCAATTCATTACAAAAATCAAACACCTTCGAGGAAAACTAAAAATGGTAACGAATTTGGTGAATAGCCTGCTGTCTCGAAATACTGGACTGCTAAAAAATCTACTACTACTTGGTAAAATGGGAAAAGGTTTTTTTGCTTGCACATATGCATTTAATGGAATTTGCTTGACAATTATATTGCTTTCTTGTAGATTTGCAATGCATTATTGTTTTTTTTTACAAATTTTGAGTCAGTCTATGGTTTTCAGAAGAAAAAAGGAAAAATTAAACAATTATAAAGTATTTTTCTTTTATTAGTGATTTCTTGTCAGAATCGCGTAGTAATTTAAGTACGACAAGGCCTTAATGCTATTTTTCATTTACTTATCATGCACTTCGAGAGACAGAAAACTTCATTTCATACACCACGTTACATTAAAAAGTATTCATATAATTGCCGACTGCAAATATTCAAACATCATTTATTCGTTAATTTTGAATTTTTGGTTAAGGGATTCAAACACAAGATACTAAAATTTCAATTTATACGTTAAACGCCTTATTATTTAATTTGACAGTATTTTGTTATTCAAAAAGGACAATGGAAACGTAGTCATAAGGTCCTGAAAATATCGTTAATTCTTAAAAATGCAAAACATAGCATCAAATAGTGTGTGTTACAGTTGTTGCAATTTCTAGACAATAAAGAGTCAATTTCTATGAATTATTCTGTGTAATAAAAATGGTATAACAATTATATCGTTTATATTAAATGTATTGAATGTATTTGTATTTATTATATTCTAAGCATCCCGTTTTCTAACAGATGTGATTTGATCAATTGATATTGTCGCACCCCAAATAGTACTGGCTCTGAGAGTATAAGTCGTTTTAGACCGACATCAGTGGATCTCTTTATTTTTGCATGCAATGGAAAGATTTGTCGACACCGATTGTGAATAAATTATTAAAAACCAATGCGAAAATGTAACACATATTTATCTATGAATTTATTGTCTCGTCACATTGTTGTGCCCTCTAATTCCTTTTGCAAGACCATGTGATTGTATGGTATATTAGTTATTAGTTACGAAGTTGATATGCCGCCAAACTGGTTCAAGCCCCCGCGTTGTCATACCTAGATTTCCAACGCTGTAAGGATGTTGTGTTTTTCAAAGTTGTCCTATTACGTCATTTGTTGTGTACCCTCTCATGTTTAGCTTCAATATTTAGTCTATACTCTTTTTTATTTTATTGTTTGACCCTAAAGGTCTATGTAAGCGACCATTTTGTGTAAATGTGATGCCATTTTTCCTTTCGATCGGCCTATCACTGTTTCGTTGAAGGTATTGGATGTCCCATGCATAATGTTTCGAATTATAATTTAAAGTGCATGTCGATATCATGTTGCTGTCATAACAAATTTAAACCACACTTGATGTTAAAACTAATTTCTCAAAGAATCGTAAGTATACAATTTCAATTAAAATTCACTCTTTATATATTTTTTGCCCTACAAACATTTCTGACAAAGACAAAAGAGACGTATCAATTCCCAGTTCGTACTACCGTTATTATGTTGGTCTTCATGAAATAAGGTTTTAAGCCAATAAGGTTTAATTCGAGAGAATGTTTTTACAATGCTTAGTTATGAATGTCCTAGTTGTATTTTCACTGCAAATACACTGAAATAACGATTTGATCACAAGAAATAACGCCGATGACTAGAGCATAACTAATTGCATGAGTTAGTTTATGAGACAACGACTACACATTTCACTGATGCATTAGAAACTCGTTTCAAAAGACTCATTATAGTGGATCTTATAATGATAAAATTAGAATTAAAACTACCAAGAGTCTATAAATTATATTTAATGCCATCTCTGGAATTATAAAGATGTCAAAAATATAAGAGGTGGTTTTAATCACATGCGGTGCTCTAGAAATTCATAGCTTTGAGCACAGCTAATACCCTTGATAAAATACTGGAATTTGAAGTGGTGTCTAATCTCTTTCTTAGCTCTATGTTTTAAAACAACTGTTGAGAAGCCATTTACGAATTCTCACATACAAAGTGCACTGCAATCCCCACCCAAATACATTAAAAACACAATGAGATGGAGTACACGCATCCAAGTAAACAATTACAAAGATAAAAGTGACAGAAGACGCTAATGTCAATGTTTATCTTACTATACAAACTTAGTTCTCATGTAGAACAAAATCACCCTAAAAACTATATATCTTGAACTTGAATCAGAGTTAAAAGAGAGAGAATAAGTTGCCTCATACATAAGACAATGCCTCTCCGCACAGACCTCCGAGAAAACAACATTCCATAAAACATCAGGCTTTTGACAAGGCTCAATGATACATACGTAAGGGAACAGGGGCGCAAAGAATGGCCTGGCCGACCATAAGGGATAACTAGGAGAATGTAAGAGGACAAACCAAATATAAGATACTTTTTTTGCCAAAGCGGTATCACCCTCCATCTAGTTTGTGTCAAGTGTCACTTTTGCTTTTGAAGTTTTTTTTAATGTCTCATTATACTTTTAGGGTAGCTGTACACTTTGCATGTGGATGTTCTTGCTCGACTTTGTCCATTGATTTTTAACTGCCTGGAACAAGCCCAATTTTTACGGTCTGGAATAACTAGGCTCTTACCGTCCTGTGTAACTCAAAAAATTTAGACCAGAATGCCGTCAAACACATTTTGCCTGTATAGGGTGGTATAGCTCTAGTTACGCGTTCATTGAAACTTGTTAAAATGCGACTGTAAATGCCATTTGCGACTCTGAACAGATACATTTATTTGTGTGGTAACACATAGTATATTTGACATTGTCTGGCATAGGAGCGCATGTCCCTAGTTATCAACATGACGGGGATATTGCGCACAAGTCACTCAGAAGCGTAATTCCATAACAGTGTAGCGTTCCTTGCGTTAATCTATCACAGGAGAACAACAGGGAATACATTACAATGTTACTTATCACTCAATACTAACAATAACGAATTCCATATTTACTGCAGTTGTCTGGTCCATGTTGTTCTACACACAATGCATTGTTCTCTTTGATAACGTAAAGTGTATTTCAGTAAATGTATACATGGGTTCATTAACTGCATATAACCCAGACAGTATATCTTGTTCATCAAACAAATGCGAATTTTAAAAAAGATCGACTTAACACAATTAAATAGATGTTTTGTCATTCGTGATATTTCGAATTAGTTGGTTGTTTATTCACCATTGCACCACTCATGATATATTTTTACATCTAATAACGCGAACTTTTGTTGTAATTCTAACACATCCCTAATTTTCTAGAATTGTTTCAAGTCTTTCGTAACAGTTAGGGTGAGTCTGTGGTGTTATGAACAAGGTCATTTGTCAATTATATTTTAACCCTCACCTATGATTCATGTGGCAGCTTTCGCCGTTTGCAAAATAATAAGCTAGAACAGATAAGACCACCAGTCAGGTCTACTGTCCGCCTTTCATGAATGAAATATATTCTGAATTATCCCATACAACATTTAAGGAACAACTTAAGCTTTTGAAGCACTTTTCGTGCTAAGGAAAGCGGGATATCGTTCCTGATTATTCGCATCGGATTGTGTTTCTGCCGGAGATGAGGTACACTCTAATAATCACCCTAAAGGCTATTAAAATATGGTATAATCCAGTGAATATAGAATAAGGCTTCTATTCAGACCCACAGCTCAAACTGGAGTTCAAAAAGTCACGACTTTCTCTGCTTGTTACAATTTCATCAGATTTAATCTGATATATTTCTACGCTTCGTCTTTGGTAAACCGATACTCATTGTTGGTACAATTGATTACTCGCGATAAGAAATAGTCGTGACAAGATACTGATATTTCCATTAGTAGCCACAGTGTATGTCTGGTGATGAAAGCGTAAAAATTCAACTTGTATATAAATAAAGAAGGAGATAGAGTTGTATCGCTCTCACTTCTCCATTTGTATAGTTATTAGTTTTGGTCTGTGGACTTATACTGTTAATTAAAAAATATGTACGAAGTACTGCAATGTAATTAAAAAGCGGTACTCTCTTTTTGCTCCTATCAGTAAGTTTTGTATCTAGTGTAAACTTTTGCGTTCGTTATTATTTCGTTGATGTTTCATGTTTCCATGTGCCTTTGGGTGGATTTTCACTTTCCCTGTGGCATCTTCTGCTTGGCTTCAATAAATATATTCAGGTGTCTGTTTGTATCTAACCAGATAGGCTTCACAGCGAACTGTTTCTTTCGAACTACCTCAAGAAAGACATGGAAATCTGGAACCTTGCGAGATTGAGATTTTTACATAGTATCAAAAACGGCAAATGAAACGCTGCTTACAACTTAACCCGAACTATGTTGTAAGATGTAGTGTTATCATAAACGTATGCCCACTTACTGTCAAATTGTTTCGTTTGCATTAGTGTGACATCAAGGTAGAACTTACGAAACGATGCACATGGTTATCTAAACCATAATGACGTACAACTCACTACACATTTACCATTTTCAAATACATTATCTTGCAGGCGGTGTAATCTTCATCTTGCGATGCGTTGATACATCACTTAAGCAAGCGTTTTCCAATTTAACAAATGTTCAATTTTTCAATATATATATATCTTTTTATTGTTAAGGAAAAAAATCACTGAATGTATTGCATGTTTCTGCGTTCAAACCGTACACTCCACAACTGCGTTCCTTTATGTCACTGTATGTAAGTATGTTACCTCTCAGTGGCCTTTTCAACACGAAGTTACTGCGGACGTAATGTTATTATGTATATATAAATCAGATTAACTTTATTCATTCTAAAGATTCCATGAGGAATCAACTTGTTTATACGTGTTAATTGTATTTGTTTTATCAACATTCCCGGGGGCAAGAGTGTGGTTGGGTATCCGTCACACCGGAGTTCATATCAAGTCCAACAAAAAGTCACGACTTTCTCTGCTTGTTACTTCTGTTGATACAATACACTGATATTTCCATTAGTTGCCACAGTTTGTGTCTTGTGATGTAAGCGTAAAGAAGAACCCCTGTAAAAGTTTTGTCACAGAGTGTTTCAAGGCGGCAACACCAAGAATTTCATGTTCCGGTCTCATATATTATTTTGTGTTGCCCTAGCTACATCATGATGCATTGTGAGTTTAATGTTTTTGGTTGGAAATCAGGTGATGCATTTAGAATTATTGTCTAGTAAAAACCTCAATAATAAGACCACCACTGGGACCCTTGAAAACTGGTCTTAATATTGAGGTGGTCTTGATTTTGAGGTTTAATAAAAAGCAAAACACACGCAAATTGTGTTTTTACTTTTTTGAGGTGGTCGTATTATTGAGGTGGTCTTTAATAGCGGTTTTACTGTGTATGACCTGTACGGGAATCCGTTGTTTTTTATCCTGATTACTTAGTATGCCATTACAAGCATTACATATTATATATTGTGTGCTTTATTGGAACTCCCACAGGTGTATGAATTACGTGGTCAGTGTACAAGCTCTATTCTGAAATGGATGAGAACGATATATCGTACTCACTGTCCGTGAAATTTATGCATATGTAACAGTTAAAAAAAACCAACGCGTTGCGTTTACATCAATCGCTTTAAGTTGATAGTATTTTTACTGATAGTTCGAAGGCTGTATATAGCTGTATGGTTATTATTTCTAATTGTGTTTAAGATGTATGTTGCAATTCATTTTCCTCATGTGCAATTTTTTACTTGATATGAGTACTGCTATGGGACTTAGAACCTCTTCTGTAACTAAGTGACGTCATTTCAAGAAAACGCAATATGTTATGTCACTATTTGTATTTGCAAACAGGAAACAATATTTACTCCAGATGGTCACTTCGTTTTCATAATTCCATATGGGGCAAATATTGCTTACTGTCAGTACATGGTGACATCATATGTGACGTTTTCTAGAAATGACGTTGGAAATCGTACAGCGGCGCTCATATAGTGTTCGTGTTTTTTCTCCCCTCTTTCGATCTGTTATTGCGAGCTATCTTGTCCTGTGATGTATTCCATCCGTTAAATCCCCCCTGTTTGTCTCCATTAAATTTCCTTAGTTATTCCTTATGGTCTGCAGGGCCATTCCTTGCGCCCCTGTTCCATTGCGTACTGACCCTTGCACATCCTCAAATGCCTGATGTTTTATGTACTGTTGTTTTTCCGGAGGTCTGTGTGGAGAGGTATTGTCTTATGTATTTAGCGTTCCCTGTAGAAACTTATTACTTCTTTTATAGTATTAAACGATTGCTAATGTAGGTAAATCTAATGACTTATAAATCTTGGAGTACGTGTACTCCATATATTCATCATAACAACAGTCATTTGGAAAACAAACAGTTCAAGCTTTAAGGCAGACAATGACCTCGTAGAGACGATGTCTGATAACAATAAAAAAAATTCATTAACAATCTGAGCTCAGAGCTTTACCCTTCAAGAATGTGAATAAAAACAAATAGAATTTCCGTGATGTTTTATACCACAAAAGGGAGAGTGATGAACAAAACTGGCTAAAACAAAATATATTATTACGTCGTGTCGAAATAAATGTAGTTTCAAACAACCATCGTACTACATATTTTATGACGATATTTGATTGCCTACGACAATATAGGCTTTCTAATATTTCATGACAAATTGGCTCTTTCCATAACCAATTAACAAAATGTGGAAATACTGAGTATATAGGCCAACTTGTCAGCATGAATCGCGCTGCTATATATCATGTATTACATCCAGTAATGAGTAATGAAATAGTTAATGACAATATATTGCTTGTAGGAGCACGCTTGTATGTAGTCAATATCAAATGTACTTATAATCATCTGTCTGACCTTAGCATTTACCGAAAGAAAAATGAGCGCTGCTCATTAGTATTTCCAACCTATTCTGTTAGAGACGTCATTTCTAGAAAATGCAACATGTGGTCACTATTTGCAAACAGGAAACCATTTTTACTCCATATGGTCACATCATTTTCATATTGTCATATGGGGCAAATATTGCTTAATGTCAGTACATGCTGACGTCACATGTGACGTATTTTTTGGAAATGACTTCACTGGTTATAAATCGTACAGCGGCGCTCAAATAAAAATGCACAACCACCATAGAAGCACAATGACGTATGAAAATGTAAGAAATACAAAAGACAAAGGGGTACAAAACATCAATTTGCTTCCGAAATGTATTTCGAGATGTAAACATGTTAACAGATACAGAACAGCATACTTTTTTCAGTAAAGAAATCACCTCTAGATTGAAAACAATGTGTGTATCATATTACAAAATTTTGGCAAAAATCTCTCGTTTATCTAACTCATTGACAGTACAGTTGAATTGACAACAAAACACGATATAATTTTAATGATCATTGATCAAACACGAATGCATCACTTATAAAATGTATGCATATAACTTTGGTAGCGATGCCGTCAAAAATGGCATCACACTTACACATATGCCTGATTGTAATGTGTACAATAATTTGTATTGTAGCAATATTTAACGGTTTCATACTCGACGTACTTCTGCAAATGTATTATCTTTACCAAAGTAAGGATGGGTGCACCCTTTAACAAGGTTTAATCCCTCGTGTCATGTTTTCCGCTGATCGTTCCATGGCAGTACTCTTATCTTCATCCATCAACACCGTTTGCGATGTCTCCTTTATTCCAGTTTACGTCATGTTTGGTCTTTTATGTCTCTTTGTGTATTGAAGGTGGTTGTGTCCTGTATGTGTGGCATCTTCTGGTCGACTTATTAATTCATTGATTGTAAGCAGCATGAGCAGTAATTATTCATCCTGCATACTATGTTTGGACTCGCGACGACTTTTACATTACCTTTTGTTCATGTACATATTTGTCCATGAACTGGTGTAGGATCAAGTGATGTTAGTAATATTGCTCTGGTGCACATACACTCATTGTTAGAGAGTATGTTCTCATTTATTGACATCCCTTTACATAACCTTTGGATTCTCAACTCTTAATCGACAATATTAGTGATCCAATTTCATGTTTAATGTGACACAATTCTACTCTTAGGAGTTTTGAACTTTTAGGGGCAATGTAATATACTTTAGGAAATAGTAATGACATTAAAATAAATGTCGCCTTCCTAGGGGATACTTGGCTTACTACTTTTCGAAGTTTTATACGAATACAATGAAATGAAATAACGGTTAATTACAAGAGAAGTTTCAGACATTTATGATCACAAGATATCTCACATTTACAGACATAATTGAGAAATTATCACAATAATTGAACAAATTTAAAGTGACACTGACGATGTTCCAAGAGAAGTGGAAACGATATGTTACATCACCACATCACCAAAACTTCGAAACCTGAAAACCCAAGGAGAATCTTGAATGTACCAAATATAAGATTCTCCTAGTTATTCCTTATGGTCTGCTGGACCATTCCTTGTGCCTCAGTTCCTAAATATGTGTACCGTTTGACCTCCTTTAGTGCCTTATGTTTTGTGGATTGTTGTTTTTCCGGAGATCTGCGTGGGGAGGCATTGACTTTTGTATGTGGCTTTCCCTGTAGTTACGTATTATCTCTCTTTGGATAATAGACTTCCTCAATTCTGATTTAGGCGCGAGTACTGGTTTGTAGCCCGAGGAAACTGTCTAATTTGTAAGATTTTAATTTACAATCTATTTATAAGAAATACGTTTAAACTAATTGCTTTTGAAAAAAGGATGTCCACTTTGTACTCCGAATGTCTTCAAGTGTGAATACCCAAAAGCGTCGTATATTGCATATAAGCCGATTAGAAAGAAATATCCGTCTGTCCGAAATGTAACAAGGAGTAACGAAAGTTTTCAGGGGGATTACGATGGTCGGCCAGGCCGTTCCTTGCGCCTCTGTTCCCTTGCGTATCTTTCATTGAGTTTCCTCAAGTGCCTTGTGTTTTATAGATTGTTGTTTTTCCCCTGTGTGTGGAGGCACTGTCTTATGTATGTGATGTTCCCTTTAGCAACTTGTTCTCTCTCTTTTATATGATCATCTTGTACTTGCGTTATTGAATTGTCTGGTTTCTATTATCTATTTCCGTTAAAGCTTTTTCTGTTAATGCCAAATGTTTACATAAATGGGTAATAGTACGATGAGAACAGTTGGTTCATGTGCAAAGATTTAGGTTTCGTACTTGCGGGATTTATGAAATGCGGGTCTTGAGACTTGCTAGCTTTCAGTCAATCGTGCATTCTATCTAGTGTGTATATGCTGAAACTAAGTCCTGTGTTTGACCAATTGTACCCCCGTGGTAGTAATAGCAAATTGACACATTGGTTGAAATAAATACTCTCGTTCCATGAATGATGTTAAATGACGACGGAACTCTTAAAAATGTAGCGGGTCGATAAGATTTATTTCATGACAATTACGATTTGGACAAAGTTTGGCTAATAAAATGATATAAAAGATAAACAAGTAAGTGAAAACCATGAGATCCGATGAACTCGATATTCCCATATTGTTGTTACATAGCATGCAGACTATGCTAATTTTATATTATCGCTGCATATTTCCTTAACCGTAGCTTCAAGTACATATTCAGTCCGTGCTCGATCTCGTGCGCCACTTGCTTCATCAGACAGATTTGAAACAGTTCTGACTATGGATGTAAATAATTGTATTCGTGCCTTCTCGCGCTATTGGGATGGCTACGCAGTTTGCATGTGGCATTTACTGCGCGATTTCTATATTAATAAATTACTGTTCACACCTATCACGAGATTCCGCGGGTTTTATATAGCGTTATTGCCTCACAAAGCATGATATTAAGAATTTCAAGTGCACATCGCGCCATTATATGAACTACCTAACATATTCACACGATGATACAACAATTACGGTAGAACTTAATATCCTCTTGTAATTGCATGGAACAAGCTCACGCCGGGAGACTGTGAAATAGTATGATTTTGGTTCTGTAACAATTGACAAACATAAATAGCCATTGTGCTAAAGGATTCGCAATTTCAAACTAGTTGTTAGCTATTGTAACATAATCATGAAAAATGCATTGGACGGCATCTGTTAGCACAAAGGACGCGTAACGAGGACGTTTATCTGAATGAGTTTTGCAAGACAACACTATTCTTGCCAATTAAAAACCGTGTCGGTATAATAAGCTCAAAGCTTTATAAATAAAATAGATTTTAGAGGCCACTTAGGAATTGCTTGGAGCTGTTTAGCACAGTCACAGACTGCTAAATTATCCAGCAGGAATGTGCAAACTATCTCGACACACGAAACAATACTGCTACAGTTTTTGACATGTTTTATGGGGCTGCCTATTTGTTCGACATGTGGCATTTCCAATTCAGATATAATGTATATATATTTTACTATAGAGACTGCACAGTTTGTCTAGATGGATATGTATTCACAAAAAATTGTAGTTCCGACAGTCTTGAACTTTGCTCTTAAAAGTGAAGAAAATTGAACGAAAATAAAGACAGAGAACGGAAGAAAGGAAAGAGAAACAAAGATAAACAAAGAGGGTATGTAAAGACAAAACACAAACAAGAAATATTTTGAAAGAAGATGGTCGGCGCAATTTGAAAATTAAGATTTGTTGTGCAACATACAAAATGCCAAGATGATACGATTGCTGGTCACTCCAGACCCAAAATCAATTTCGGTAAATTCACCGAAATTCAGTGGATTTCGGTCTGGTAATGTACTCTTTATCGAAAGGTTAACCAGTCCCCGTCAATGTTACAAACGTTGTTTGGTTGCAAAGAAATTGCCTTGGTGGTTAACGTAAGATTTGATTTGTTTACACAACACTGATATGCAAATAGCAAAACCATGTTAGAACGGCTATTACCTTAATAAGTTCAGCTACGCATTATTTTAGTATTCAATTAATCATAGGGAAAATATCATTTTTTACAAATTATTAAAAGTTTATCTGTTCCATTTGAATGAAAAACAATTGATCGGGCTTCATCCAGTGCTGTTGCGACCTTGACTAAGGCATGATTAATGAGTACAATTACAAACTATTACCGATTCCAGAAATCTTGTTTCATCATACTATGGATAGAAAAATCTTGTAACAGTCCCAGTTTAAGAAACTGGAAGAATTTTATTTAATTATATTATTAACTTCTTTTTCACCCACAAATACGGAGCAACACATTATCAGTGTATTCGTTGATATTGCATGTTTATTGTTATTTGAACTATATGAAACTATTTTTTTCATTTTGGATCGGGTAAAATATTAACCAAACTATGAGCATAATATTACTTTAAAACAAAGTAAAATATTTCTTTAGTCCTTTCTTTTTTTAAACACTATATTATTATGAACTAGCCTCTTAGGACCATACGTCGTTTCTAAAACAGATATTTTGATAAAGGGAAATGGATCGCAGCTATTAAGCTATCATTAACACGTGGCGATGGTTCTTTAAAAGCTTCAAAGAATATTCTACCAGGCGCGTTTAATCGTAGATTAATTCTATCACACTTTATTTCCTTTTTTATTTGTTCGAACTTGCGACGTGTGAAATCTACAACACAATTGAATGAACTGATCAAACACATCTCCTGATTAACTCTTGATTATCTTCGTTGAAGAGTGCCACAGTTGGTAATTTTATAGCGGTCATAACGCCCAGCAGCCACACAAACATTAAACAGCAAGCGATAAAGAATTCATTAGATTTACTGGACGCTCGAGTGTCATTATGTTTTCATTAATGATACCAGAAGATATTATTACATTTTTTCCCCAAACAATTGCGATTAACGTGATGATATCAAAACAAAACGTCCGAATTTGCGATGCCCCGAGTGAGTTAAATTAAATGTATTGATTTCGTTCTGATTTATCATCTCAATTGTAAACGAAATGATTATTAACTGTAATGTTTTTCTTACTTGTTTCAAACCATTAGAGAATGTTGCTTCATGGTTTTTAGATATCTGACAATGCATCGGAACGGAGGTAAACAAATAGTATATGAGAATGAGTGAAGAGTTCAGAGCTAACCCGATTCAAACTATTCCCCTCCCTGGTAATAGCAACCAATCTTATAGTATTGGCAATTTTATTCCAATTATTCGCCCGTCTATTTGTGGAATTGGTGTAATGAGAAAACATACTAGAGGAATTTTAGATTTTAAGCTCGAGCAAACATATTCCAATTATTCACCCTTCTTTTTATAGAATAAGAGTACTAAAATAAAACACTAGACAGAGTTTAAGTTTAAATCTCGAGCAAACGTATTTCAATTATTCCCCTTCTTTTTGTGGAATTATTGTAAAAAGAAAAAACACTAGATAAATGTTAAGTTTAAAGCTCGAGCAAACGCAGTTTAAAACCACACTGACATTGAAAAAGACACAGTTGAAGTCAAAAGTAGAAACGTAACACACATTTATAATCAGTTAATGAAATGCATGTTCGTGTCAATGACTTAACGAAACTGTTAAACAGAAAACTGTGGCCTGATGTAGCGAGTTCAGATCACACTCGTTTCGTATTATCCCCCTCCATACACGTAGTTCGTAATAATAATACATGCTGTGTCATTAGCTTGATTTATAGAAAAGTAACATGTAAAGATATATCCAAAAAAATGCTCAAAGGATGGCCTTCTAACACGCATTCATTCAGTCAAGACAATCCGTCATCAGATTTTCATATTATCAACACTACATGCATGTAACATTATCATTATAAACAAACAAATGCGATTAATAACATTTTGTACAAACATATTAGAATGAAGATTTTAATGGTTTTACACTATGACAGGCGAATCCGATATAATATCATTGGCAATTTTATTCCAATTGAGCTGCATAAAATTGATGGCCGTATGCAGATAAACGGGAAGGTATGGTGAAATCGATATTAGATTACCGGAAATGTAGAGTGAAATCGATATCAGATTTACCGGGAAGGTAGAGTGAAATCGATATCAGATTTACCGGAAAGGTGGAGTGAAATCGATATCAGATTTACAGGGAAGGTAGAGTGAAATCGATTTCAGATTACCGGGAGTTTAAATGAAATCGATTTCAAATTACCGGAGGTTAGCTCGAATTGGGGCGTAGCTTGAACTCTTCACACGGGGATGCTTTTAACGTCGTTAGAATCACAGTAATTCACTTCCTCCAATTACCGCTCCACTGGAGCCTTCAATCAGTCCCCATAAAGCTCCTCAGCTTGCATTAGAACAAGTTGCTAATTATAATAATGATTATAAAACACAAGAATAAATTTGAAATTACAGTTCTGTTGCACATTTTGCTATTCCAATTCCGGACTTCGAATTAGTATTTCACAAATGAATTGCGAACTGCGAACTTGAAACTATGTTCCTGAGGTGACCTTGCAAGATCATATTCTTTCACTATTCAAAAACATCGCGTCAAACTCATTATACCCACGACCATTGACATCAGCACGTATTAGTTTAAGCAAAAGAGCAATAATGCTAATTTTGAATTATCATGCATTCTAGTTAAAGATGCCAGACATGTATTTTTTTGCAGATCAAACGTGAAGAACGCGGCACTGACGCTCTCCCCGCCAGTGTAATATAACATTTTGTCCCTTCATTGAAAATAAACAAAGTTTAATTTCAGTTTCACATGTTGACGGTGTTCATTTTTCAACGTTGATAAAACGATCCATGTGACCACTTCAACACAGTCAACCCGACCTGGCGATCAATGTAATGAGGCTGATGTTAAGAATGTGTAAGAAAATGACGGACTTAAGGATGTTGATAAGGATGACCCTTTTCCCGTTCATTTCGGTTATTTTGACAATGATATAATAAGGGAGCTTTATATGGAATGGTTGTTGACTTGTTTAAAATCATATGTACATGTCACCAGAATAACACTACCAGGGAACCGTTTTTTTTGTGCAGTTTTAAGTCGATTTTTGTCTATTCAGACGAACAAATGTGGGATATGCGGGATATTGTCCACCTCATGTCTTGAAATGGATTAAGATTAACGGTATATGAACGTGTTTGACTTACGCAAAAATTACCGTTACGCATGAGCTCAGTAATGATGCTGTGATAAAAAGACGTCAGGGGCGTTGACTTTAGTGGGGAGGCGTAATCAAAGTCACTGGTTTAATCATGTTGTTGACAATACTTCGAGTATTGCTCTAGTGATGGATAAACACAAAGTTCTGTATATTTTGAGACAATACTTTATTTACGTTCAATAAATAACATACAGTTCAAATTTAACAAAGTAAGTAGGATACAATTAATCACAAATGCACGAATATTGATGTATCAATACTGGCGTTTGTAAGAGATCACGAAACTATTAGCTCGTACGTCTTAAGACGTCTTGAAATAATGTGTTGCCCAATCCTTTTTGCTTTTTTCATTGATGCTATAATATTTATTCTGTTTGTTTAATTGTAGACATTGCAATAACATAAAGAGCAAATAAAATATGATTAAACTAAGTGTATTTTTTTCTAACTCAATTGTCCCAATCCTTACGTAGGATGTATTCTAACAGGGAACGATACATCCACAGGGCAATGTCTTCCAACACTGATCACACTGAAACATCAGCACACAAAACAATAAGCATTAAGAAGGTGTTAGGACATTATGTCCTTCAAATATGATTTACTTGGCACTTTGAAAATACATCGGATGTCAAGGTTGTGGAAGTAGATAGGAAAGTATGTTCACGATGAATCGTTAACGTTGTGATTGTGATTGTCCCCTTGCTGATGTTATGCTTTTTCATTAATGATCAACTATGATACCTGTGTTCATTCTAATGAGATTAATTCTGGTGTAATCGTGCTTTAATGGTGAGAAGGCAAATAAAACAAGAAAACTAAGTAGCAACTCAATTAACATTACACGTAAGATAGGCCTATGTTAATGGTAGAGTTGAAGAACAAATAAATATGCCCTATAATGGCCGTTAGGTATTGACGATTTCAAACACAAATTTGATTTTTTTGGTGATGTGTGATGATTTATTCTTATCAAAACTGTATCAAGTCATCCAAGGGAATGTGCATTCACCAAGGCAACAACTGAACATTCTAATATTTACCTGAGCAAGACCTGAACATGCTAGCGAATATGTACGTTTAGCAATACTCCAGAACATTCCAAAGAGTTGGTCAGGCATTGTATCAATAATTACTATTAATTAGTGTGAACTTAACACTATTTAATGTCAATCAATACGTATGATGGATGCCACGATTTGCTTACTACAGAGACATCACCAGGTTTTGCCACATTCCATTATTTGGTGTGTTTAACAAAGGAGGTAAAGCATTGGTGCGTGTTTTATTGATTGTAAATGAGATTATGATACAATTAACAGAGGCACTGTGTTGATAGCGCTGAATCAGTCTCTGATAGCTGTAAAATGACTGATGTGATCAAATGTACACAGAATATGCTGTTCAAGTGAATGTGTCACTGGCGTGTGTACAATGGAAATGTGTCTCTTGTTTATGTTTCGACTGGTTAAAGGAATCTGGCTGTTACATCCCCTTCCATAATTTGTCTGAAAAGATCCTGACATTTTATCAACAAATTAAATTTTATTTGCGGAATAATGTCTGCTGGCATTGTTTACTGCTAAGTCAGGCTGTAACGCTTAGCTCTGTGTTAAAAATATAGTTTACAAAACGGAAGCATCGTATTGCATTCGGACTGGACATTTAGTGCGATAAAGACTTTATCATCGTTATCGTTGACGTCGTCGTTTCAACAGATAACGCGAATGTGCTGTAGGAGTTTACATGCTTTTTGTCGTAATTAATGCAAAACAAATGTGTTTAAAAAATGGTGATACATATACTCGGTAAAAGACGAATAGAAGCGCTGACAAACACCTATATGCCCTCTGTAATATAGTTGTACATAAAAGGGTCATAACTGAGAAAATCATTCGACCGACAGTGGTAGAGGAATATTGGTTATGATACATTACATATAGAAGACAAAGTTGTTTTCACAATCTAATTATCATGGTATTTTTTCAAGTATCACATGTTTGGAAATTACTCTTGTAAATTCAGTTTTGCCTATCAAAATGGCTGATGATTAACAACAAGGGAGGTAAATATGGTAGATGCGGGAATTATCTATTGTAAATTATGTGTCAGGAGAATTGATTACTTCTAATTAATTAAACACTTGGTGATTGTCTACAACAGTTACTTGCGTATACTGCGACACGGTATGGTATTTGCACAGACTTGATAATCACAATCAGCCATTATTCCAATAGAGAGACAATTCATTGCCACGTGTTTCCCAATAGTTGTTAGCGCTTTACGCGAAGTGCTTTCTGATTTAAGTACTTCGTCAAATATGGAAACGTGTTCTATTGTGTGACTCTCAACGACGTTTGTTTCTGATTTGTATTGCTCCTATGGACGATTTGACAGTGTATTTTGCAATAAATGTTCTTTCTAAACATTGGAAGCAAACAAACAAAATGTAGAGATCCAAATTTATGTGAAATTCGTAATTGCCATAAAATAACTTCGAGTTCTTTTTTATGTTTTGTTGCAATTAGAAAACGGTGTTTTAGTAGGTGCTCGTTTGTTTGAAAATAAATTTCGATGGATATTTTGAAAATCTGATTACGTGCGGCTCAACGTAAGTTGTTAAAAATCAGGGGCAGCGGGTACGCTGTGTAATAGAAAACACGCGAGTAATCTCCTGTTACTACAATATTTCGAGAGCCTTTGAGTTCAAAGCACTCCCCGGGGTCATTTTCTATGCCTGAACTAATTCGCCGAATGGATTTTGGGTTTGTCCGAAGACAAACTACGTACCATATCAGTGCAAGGCTACGGTGGGGGATTTACCATTTATCTTGTCGTCCCGAAAACATTTTGTTGCGCTGAATTCATTATCGAAAAGTCTGACGAAATTAGTTAAGTACGTGCCGTTTTGCCTTAATTGAACCGCAACGCCCCATTGGGAGGAAATGTTCTGACGGATGTATTTATGAGTATTCTTTTTGGCACAAAAATCATTACATCCTTGCATCATCAAGATTTGTTAGAGAAAATCCTTTCAATGAGAAATTTGGTGGGGAGCAACGACAGATCAAGCAGATTTGAGACACTAAACAGCTGATTAGTGACACAAGTAAAAAATGAATAAACAAAGAAGTCAAGCAGGACATGCCACATATATTGCGCACGAAAGCACAAGGGGACATAGCAATCATTACACACATTTGAACAATAACCGAACCAGAAGGGAAATAATATTATCATTGACAAACACACAGACAGAGATAAACAACATTGGAAAGGCTGGTGGAACAATCACCACTTGGGGTTTCAATCTAGTTTAAGGGTGCGCATAACCCTTGGAACGTTGATTGGTGACATCAGTTTTGCCATGGATGGTATTTTACAGTCAATACCTTTGACAAAGCGTAAGCCTCGTGTGTCGGAATGAAATAATATGGCAATACCTTAAATACAAGGAGATGATATTTAGAAATCAACAAGCCTCGGTTATTGCTATGTTTCCTTAAGTCTTGAATAACACGTTTTTACATTCTAATAATAACAATAACAACATTTATTTCGGTAGTGGAGTACATGATACACCTAGGATAGCACTAAATAGTACAATTATATCATTATTTTTTACAACTCACTCACCTAACACGTACAATTCGAATAATGTTCCTGCCAGAAGCTTATACGGTGTGATTGAACTGGTTTGTGACACTAAACCCACTAAACTCGAAGAAAGTATTGGGAAAATAATTGTAATGTCACTTTCAGACTGGAAACCATGATCTCTATTTTTATTTTGTTTGGAGGAACTATTATAGATGTCAATGCAAATGTCAGCAATCATTCGGTTAAGCTTCGGGCCAATGTGATTGTGACCACAAGAATGATCATACTACTAAACTAATAATGTCACGTGTTGTTTGTATGTCCCTCCTCCCTTTGCATAGGTTTTGATTATGTGAACCCCTACTCCTATCACTTAAAAAACGAGTAAGGAACTATATGGTTAATAGTTCAGTGAATGTTGTATGTGGAATTAGTGGACGTTTTATATTATCTTTACAACATTTACAATTCAGACGACATGAATGCAAAATGCAACAAGGTGATTTATCAAACAAGGTACATAGTTCGTTTCCTTGCCTTTTTGTCAGGCAATTGGTCATTGACAACACTGAAAGGAAACTGCATACCACGAGATTAATACACTTGTAATATTGTATTACTAACATTGGAACAGAGATAATTTATGAGCACAATGTAGCGTAATGGATCCTAGGTTCTGAAAGTGTCCATTGATGAACAAATGTGTCTTTGGCGTGTTATTTACATCCCTTGCCGGGACATTAATTAATACAGCCGTCAGATGAGAGTGTTTACATATGTGAACAAGCGATATGTTTTAAAACAGATGGTCGGCGCAATGTTGCCTGTTATGTATCAGCTGCCTCCATACCAACCCACCGACTCAAACAGTTCGGCTTCCAAATGCTAGAATGTATTTTATTCGTCAGATACAGAAACAAGCAAATACAAGTAATCGACTTTCTAACCAACAAAAATATCATTGTTAGGAGAACTGCAAACAAACAAAATGTAAGGATGAGAAACAGTTGTGTATTTGTATTTTTCATAAAACGTTCATCTGTGTATTGTTAACTACGTAGTGGGAATTAAGACTGCAAGGACTGCGTCTTGTAATCCAACCCTTTTAAACATTGTTAACACCTAAACATAATGTACGGTGCAACTTCTCCAGACTAATCCTCTCTTGATCAACATCTCTTCAACAATAGTATCAAGTTTTCTGTTGTTTAACATTTACTGCGAATTCAAACTCTTATTTTTACAGCCTTTACACAACAGCCGATTAAATGTCAAAGAGAGTCTTGTTCTGAAAGATTGCAATTTACGAACAAAGGTGACACAACAAGGTCATTCTATATTGAACTTTGCAGATATGTAAAGCAGATATCTTATAGCGCTGCTAGTACTGTGTATATAGTATGTGGGCAACTTTGCTAACATAATAAGTTTTAAAAAATATTGAACATGTCATGCAGGAATTACATCATATAAATGACACAGTCACCCAAAAAGCATAAATTTTATGGACACATGAAAACTATACATACGGGTTATTAGCTATCATATAAAAAAACGCAAACATAAATATTAGTGCAAATAGGAGCATCGCCTTGGAACTGGTAGTGGCGCCGCAGGGCGTTTAAACGTTGTTCAAGGGGGTACCCTACCTCAAACTTATCAGACAATAACTTAAAAAACATTAAACATGAACGGTATAAATTCGAACATTCCCGCTGAACAACTCACCAACATAAGAACATTAAACAACATAAACCTTAATAATATATTCAAAACGATGCCAATGAATCAAAAAGTAATATTTTTTTGCTCGACTCAAATCAATTGAATACGTACATCATTTGTTTTTATCTTGTAATTGTATTATATCAGACAAAATTCACAATGCCAACATATTAACCAGACGCGCCTTCGTGACTAATATGCATATATCACTTCGGCATTCGTATCACCAGACAAACTAAAACGTTAAACGTGAATCTGAGGAAACAAAAGTGTTGCTTAACAAATTTGTATTTACATTATCCAAATATAATATTTTCGTGTTGTCATTTGTTTCACCACCTCGGTTAATGTTTTCTTCGTATTGTTAGCTGTCTTTAAGGCGCAATGTCCTCGCTTTGCTGTTCTTTTACTCAATTAAACCATGCGCTGCTGATACTCTTCACATGAAATATGGAATCTATCGGTATAAGTTCACAATACAGTTATACTATTTTGTAAACGCCATCTCAAGCATTCAATAAATAACTTCAAAACGACCAATATTCGCACAAAATAAATATCAGTGCGACATTTACTGAATGATTCCAAAGATGCCATTAATTTGTTTGATTGTTCTAAGCACAATTAATCTTTCAATAACTCAACACTGCCTAATTAATTTCCCGGTAAACTTTGTGTTACTAATGTGTTTTATAACAGATAATCAACACATTCAAATACCACTTCCGTTTTTAACCGATACTCATTCGAGAATGATCATTTCGCATTTAACGCTCATGTTTGAATCCTCAAAAGTCGATTTCCTGTGAAGTGTTAGTCTTAAGTACTTTGTGTTTACTCATGGAGAGTATCCTGTTCTTCTAAATGTGTTTTGTTGTTCAAAGCTAGATTAACATCGCACTGTTTGTGTTTAATATGAAAAAAACCCATTTCTAAATCGTTTTCTATTACTGGAAATTTGATGGCATCACTAATGTTTTCTAATTCATATTTAATCATCCATTACATTTACTGATGAACATTTGTCAGTAGCACGGAAATCAGTTTTGAATATATTTTATGCGCATCTATCTCGATATCTATAAGAAACTGATGTGCTTTACTCAAAAGAAAAATATCTCTCATAACTGCCTATTTACTGATTTCCAACTCACCGCATCATGACATTTAACCAGCGGGGCTGAAAGTTTCGGTCATGTCATCTGACTATGATAAAGTTTTGAGTCATGTCATTTTAAAATCTTTGTAGGGGATAAAAAGATATGGAACGAGCACTATATACTGACAGACTAACAGACGGGCGACGGGTCCAAAATCAATAGACGAAAACTGTCCTCAATTACCCCTGTCCAAATGTACAATGTTGTTTTATCTTCTATCATGACAATGTAATGCAATATGACAATACACGCATTTAATTGTTATTTCTCATGAGGTCCTTATCCGCTGATAATAATCTGATTGGATGGAAGTGGAATATCCATTATATGATTGTAAGTGAACTCATTGATGTTGATACAACGAGTCTATCCATACCATATCTCTACTATGAGACGGTTCGCACTCCTGGTGCACATTGCACTTGGGAGTATATGTTTAAGGACAAGCTCAGACAATCACTGTATCTTATGAATTGAAGAACATCACATAATATCATAAATAGTAGTTGTATATTATGTTGTGTACATGTATGTAAATATGGAAATACAATAGTTAGTAGTGCCGACTAATGTTGTGTTTTGTTGACTGAACTGCGGTTGTGGGTCTTTGTATTGACTTCATTCTCGGTCGCTGTGTCGCGCAGTACCATATTCATGATTTTGACTTCGTTGAGGATTTTGGGATGTTTTGTTTCCTTGTCCTTATCAATGTGGTTGTGATTTGTGTCCCTTTCCTGTATGATGTTTTGTGTCTCTGCACGCGAGTCACTCTTCTTTTTTCTCCTGTCCAGATCTGTCTGAAGAAGTTCTCCTTTGTGAATGTGGTCGTTCCTGCTATGAATGTTTCACTTCTCACACATTTGAATGAACACCAGCTACTTGCCAAACACTTGACTGTGTCAGTTGAAGACTTATTAACATTTCAAAACGAGTCACGAATGCCCCTTTACCATTGCAGAAAGTTGAATATATCCGATAATTCCGCATAATGTTTTTTTTTTAAATTGTATAAATAATATATATTACCCAATTAAAAAAATATTTTTTGCATATTTGGCTGGTCGATGGTTGGTGTTTTATACGAGTGTTCAATACTCAGTTCAATTCTGTCCATGGCGCTTATATCTCATGCAACAACCTCTCTTCAACAAGAGTATCAATGCTCATGTTGTAAGAATTTATTCAATTTAACCTCTCTAAAGCAGCAGCAAAATTGTGCATTTCTCTTTATAGTATTTGATACAATTGATGGGTAGACCTCCGAAGTGCTCTACTCATATATACCAATTTTATTGCATATTGACTGTAACATAACATAGTTAATTCAATTGATTAACAGAACATTGTAACAATAACTGTTCATGTACATGTATATCATTTGGAACACTGCAGTCTGATTGACCTTCTGTAAAGCATTAGTAGCGTAATTAAATAACTATTGACTCGCAGAATATGTTTTTGAATTTTCAACGGACAATGATGTCACATTGGTGCCTACAATATGCTGTTTGCGTACTATTGTTTTCTTTGTGGCTTTTTATATTACATTTCGTCTTGAAGAGCACTTGCTGGTAATGAATATAATGAATACTTCAAGAACTAGTCATTGGATTTAAAACACGTGTCCTCGGAAAGTTTCTGTCGCCACAAAGTAGACAATTATCACCCTCGACGACGTGTTGGTCAATAGTCACTGTTCATGAATCAACAGTCTTTTCACTTAGAACAACAATCTAACAAATGACCGCTCACGATATATAGATATATAGCGTTGAGGAATAATGCTTAGGCAAAACAACTAGTAAATTCATAGACTTTGAGCGTGGTATTGATGGTTTATAAATTGTCATTCTACCTTTCCCATACGTAGGTCAATAAATATATTGGTTCTGTCAGCCTGAACGGAAGTTACAAATGTGAAAACCATTAGAAGCAACATTAGTATTGACAAAGGTGGCGATCTTAATGAATTGAGGGCTCGCTGATTGCTGCGTGCCTGTCGTAAATACTCATTTCATTTTTGTTGTAAATACTTAGTTTCACGTAGCTATATTACCGTATGTAGGTGATTCCTCAATTTTGATACGTACTTCAGAGTCAACTGGGTGGGTTGTAAAACATACGCTTTCATGACATACAGTTAAACGCGTGTCTAATTGGTCACTCTTTTCATAATCAATAGAGTGTGGTGTTGAATAACTAAATTGTTTTACCTCATTCTTACCAATACCCCGGTCTGTTGAAACCTAAAATAACACATGATTGTAAAAACTGCGAAAATTGAAAAACTGCAGAAACGAACGGTGACCAATTAGCAAAGGATTTTTATGTATACTAGTAGATGTTCATAATGTCAATAACAAATTTGTGATCTAAAGGAGAGTTTAAAATGACAATTCTTTCGTAAAGTTGTGTTATGGTTCATATTTTTTAAAGATACTCCAATTACAAATATAATGTTTTTATTCTTTTAATTACAAAAAGAAATAGCTGAACCTATGTGATGTGAGTGCCTGTAAAATTTAGTTTCAACATTCCCAAATATAATCTGATATGTTCTGCAGAGAGCGTTGAGTAATGAATTCTCGTATAAGTGTCTGTTTCCTCAGATGATTCGTAAGTTGCAAATTCAGTTGATGCTTCCGTGGAGAGGAGTTATAGCGAATTTAGTAATATAATACCTAACACAAAATGCGTATCAGATGTTATTATTCAGTTGTTAGTTTTCAAACGGAGTACATGTAATGGATTTTATGCATAATTGAATGTTTTAAGTCCATTATATAGGGAAAATGATACTTTCACTCATATATCCATAATTGTCTGGCTTAAATGGATAAGAAAACAATTTTTAAAACACTTTCAAGTTTCTTCTCTCGCTCATGACTATATAATTATTACATTTTTTTTATCTGAAGCGTCTACAACCCACTAGAGTTTACAAATTGATGGATCACGTGTCGATAATACAAACGTCAAAGGACAATAAATATGTTCTATTGCACATTTACGTCAGAATTGGAAACCGATAAAATGATACATTGTAGACATTATATGCTAGGAAAAACATCTCCGCGTAACATTCTGTCAGTTTAATCATTTAGTATCATCAAAAAGTCAGTTTGCTATCAAATTAGTACATCAATAGGTTCTAACTATGCTAACTCAACATAATTGATGGAAAATGAATATGGTTTCATATTGTGCAGTTAGAGTGTGATCCATCCTGGAGTTCTCAAAGTTTTACTGATTTATTTGATCATTTTATTTTGTTAAATTCATTTTAGAAGGTATAAAACACATGAGCAAGGGTGTAGAATGATGTATATTTGTGACAGGCGGAAAATACGCCTTCATTGATGTTTAAAATGTTACATTAGGCCATTTTTTAAAAAGCTTTCGATTGTGGTACACCATGTCAAAATAGTTGGGTAAGATGTTCGGTCGACTTTTAAAGAAGGCGTGTGTGTGCAACGCCTTTATTATGTAATATACTGACATAACAAAGTGTCCTTTATAGACTATAGTGATAGGTAAATTTATGTCAAAGTGACGTCTGTGATCTGCAGAGCCCCTTGCTGTCAGGACTTTCAGTGCTTTGATTATACTCCAAACACTCCTTCACGGACGAACATACACTAGTTGTGTCTTTGGTGTATTCAGGTCGTCGGGATACCACCAACAAACATTGTTTCGGCGTAGCTGTATTACATTGATTTTGACCTACATTTTTGACCATCCAAATGTTGTCCTCGAAGCGGGCTTTTTCAATCTGACCAATTATATCTTCACCCAAGAGGCACCAAATGTGGGTTTCGTTCACCCAAGAGGCACCAAACGGGATTTTCGTTCACCCAAGAGGCACCAAACGGGGTTTCCGTAAGATGAGTGTTAGTTTTCAGTTCGAATTTTGCCGGAAATAGTTTATATGTTTAAGCAGTCAACGCTTTCTTAACCCGTATTTAAAAGTCATAAATTAATTCTGTCTTTAAAGATATATTATACTAATTTTTTGTTCATTTGTTTACTTAAACAAACATGAAAACTCTACTTTATCTAGTTAAACATTCAATAAATATGCATTATCACAGAATACATAGACATCTTATTATCATAAAATTTAAATTATATAAACTTCCAGTTTTTTTAACCAAGCAAGTGGTTATTATCTTGTTTTGTCTCTTAGTAATATGATTAAACGAGATTGTTTTAGACGGTTATACATGCTAATGGTTCTTATAAATGATGTGTAACGAAAACAAACTAGATGAAGCCCATTAAAAAAGAAGGTTCAGAAGAGCCAGATACATCTTTAAGCAAAGGAGATGCAATCGCTCTATAAGATGGTAATTATTCGAATAAATCAAAAAGATCATTTAGCTAATACAATTATGACTACATTGCATGTCGTTCCTTTATTAATCTAAAACCCATTTCATGTTTTTACAACTTCTTACATTTTACCGCTGCCCATTACGTTAGACTGACTGGCACCAGTGTCTGCTACACAAGACATGCATCTCATTGCGAGGGTTGTCTACAAAGTTTTGAGATTTATTAATATATCAGTAATATTTTTGGTAATGTACGACAGAACTTTCAAAAGTTTGATATGGGTATTACAAATACAATGGAGAGGTGTTCAAATTCACTACTATATATTTACTATTATTACAACTGACCTGAGTACTGTATTTAATACGGAATTGAAACACCATTGCTTGCCCATATCAAGAGTCAAGTCAAATCCAGTAAAATACCAATGTATGAAGAAATGGTAAATGTCTGGTGACTAGTACATGTGGGTTGTTGAAGAAATCCGAGTCTTCCGGCTTAAAATATCTACTTTTATATTGAAAATGTTGACAAGACACTTTGAACATTTTTTACAGATATTTAAAGCTGTATCTGGCTCATCTGAACATACAATGTTTGAATTGGCTTCATCCAGTATTGTTATTACATTGACTAAAATATCTCTAATAAGAACAGCTGCAGAGTATAACCGATCGAATATATATATTGTTACCATAACTGGTAAACTGGTAAAACTGGGTTTTTTATGATGTACAAACATCTTTCTTCAACAAATGCTGATCAATACATTATGAGTTCGTTCTTTGTTAATGCGTGTTTATTGATGTTTAAACTATATATTATATTATTCTTCGTGTTTGTTAAGGTTAAGAAATGAACAAACAATGAGCATAATATTACTTTAATGGATATTGATAGAGCATTGTTGGAGTTAAAGCAGCGACGTTTTATCTTAAAGGCTTACCTAATTGTACTCTTAGACTTATATAGCTTAATAATTTAAAGAAAAGTGTGTAAAAGTAAATAATACAAAATGATACAATGCAACCAGTCGTTTAGGGAAACAAATACATATTCTGTTGTTGAATGGGAGTTGCTCTGGCGAGGTTAACATATTGCTCCAAAGAGAGCTGTTTTGAATGTTCCCGCTGTACAAGGCCAATGTTTCAAACTTTTTGGACAACCCTTGTTGTTCGATGTTTTCTAGTATTCATGCCCGGTCATTATCCGCTTCTAGCAAATTCAGTTCAAAGAGTCAATTAAATAAAATTCCATGGTTGGCTGAAAGTGAGAGCTATCGTTAGATGATAAAAAAAACATCAAAGTAAAGTGATATGACACATGTTGACACTTCCAACGATTTACCGAGTACATGGATATAAAGATGACACAATGCATGACAGCGGGTGCAATTCACGACTTAACGTTTGAGTTGTATATGTCTTTGTGCCTACTGTTCGCTTCAGATATGTTACAGAAATATGAATTACGTATATATCATTAGATACCCGAAACGTCGATGAGTTCATGGTTGACATACTCTTTGACTTATGACATAATCATTTGGAATCCTAGTACCGGGTGCGGAGTTGTAAATCTAAGATGTATTTGTTTTCTTGTATGTGAACTTTCGTTATGTGATCATGGAATGGTAATGAAATAAATCACAAATCTTGCCAAGTGACATAAATAAGTTGAATTTGTTATAAAATTCGGACCGAAATAAATTGAGCATGAACATCGTATTATAACTGATGGTAAAGGGGTGGGATGGATACTTCTTCTTTCATATTGAGTCCTTAGCCATATCCATGTATATTGTCTTCTGATTACAGTAACAAAGTAGAACTTCGAAACCGCGAACAGGTTTGGCTCGAACACAGTAGATACTTCGAACAGCTTCTTAAGTCCCGGCGAAATCCCTTCTTATTTCTTATTATTTTACAGTAGATCACTCGAACAGAGATTAAATAAAATTCTAAAACAACAATTTATAGTTTTTATAAATTCCTTAAACAGAAGTGCAAACTTCATTGAGTAAAGTCCGTCGAAATCAGAACATTGGTATAAAATCGACCTGTCTGAAATTTATTATCTTAATCATTTTCATCATGCATAGTAGGACTACACTTGTATCAGGAGGGAACAGTCAGTTCGTACATATACATATATACCATAGATACTTCGAACAATAGATGACTCGAACTAATTGCTTGACCCGACGGCAGTTCGAGGTTTGGACGTTTTACTGTATATATTATACTATTATGATTACACATAGAAATACAAGATAAGAACGATGACCGCTTCGAATGTACTATAAATTCATAAAATTATCTTTGAAGAAAACGCATAATTACATAATTACATCTAGAAATCCATGAACCATGAAAGCGATTAGTTCGGTAATACTATGTAACCTTTGCGAAATAAACATTATACATGAAGACGTTGCTAATGGTATTTCAATAAGTTCTAAATGCTTTTTGACTTTGTTAAACGTCTAGTATTGAAGTGCAAATTAATGTTTAAATGTATACTTTATTATGATAGTATAGATACCTTATATAATTCGATGAACTCATTCCCGAAAATCTTGCATCACATTTTTTGCAACAGTTCAATAATCTAGTTTGCCTGTTCTATTATAGCCTAACTATCAGACAGTCGGACGCAATACATTAGACCAGAGGCGTCCGTTTTAACTGTCTACATAATAAACACAACTTGCATGAGCTTCAAGAGGCCTGGCTCGGAATCTGTAGACCACAATCCCGTGGGATACAGACGCGAATAGTATACATTCAGTAGACGACACTCAAACAAACACAACTAATTAGCGGCCTCCATTTCACCCCTCCCTGTCGCCTATACTATGACTCGTGTTGCCTATCCAGTTCAATAACCTTGTCCATCAATGTCCTGTGGGAAGGCACGACATTTTGTAATAATTGGTTAGATGTGTTTGTAGGTATATAATACTCCCAATGCGTGGAGTCCACGTTGGCGTCAAAGTTTTTTAGAAACAAGATATATATTTATTACAAATGTGTGCTTGGTATAATGTGATATAGGCGCCAATGAATAATTGACGTGGCTCCAGTGCGCGATGGACATGTCTTATTATAGTTATGTTAGTGTCAATGTATTCATTACTCAAGACTAAATTGGTCACTCATAGTCTGCAATATTTCCTCGCAATAAATTGGTATTATAATGAAGTCCTGTCTGTCCAAACTCGTTCAAGTTTACAGAAAATGGTATTTGAAACTTGTAAATGTATTGCAGTATTTTACTCTTATGATATCATGGTCAAATATTGTTTTTATCGTGTATATATGTCTATAAATAATGCTAAACTAAGTACTGATAAGCATCACCGTAAATTCCTGAACCCACTAGCAAAATATCAATGTTCTTATGATTTCTCAATGCTGTCGTTGAAAAAAGTTTAATCAACAACCAATTAGCAATCATAATGCCATAAAACTTCGGTCATACTCGGTCATACTCGGTCATACTCGGATGGTCTTCCGAACTTTTCCGGACGTGGTAAAAAAACATACGATTTCATTTAAAGTGAAAAATTACCATTTTCCTCTTTAAATATTTTTGCAAACTAAATACTGACTGATAGAGAAATAATTATGGTTTATGAGACCATTTGCATTTTGTTAATATCATTAACCTTTTTTAAATGACATTAAGTTAATTTCAGAGTAGAGCTAAATGTTTTCCGCCTATATATTCTATATAGCACTGGTAACTGTTTTAAAGTTAAAAAAAATACCATTTTACTTTTCTTTCAAATAAAAGGTAAAATATTTGAATAAATGGGGAATATTAAAACACTACAAAACCGTTTGCATTTATTTGATATCTTTAACGGATAAAAAGTTACCCTAATTTAAAGCTAAAATCCATCACATTTCTATATAGGCATTTTTGCGCAGTATCGATTATCGGATGATAAGAATTCTGCCTCATGTAACCGGGTTAAATTACCTGGTTATCTGCGTTATTATTATTATCTAAAGTCACAATGATAGTAAAATATGAGTAAGATTTAATATCAATCGATATGTGATATGGTGAATTACGACAGGATCGAAGAAATAATGTGTCACGTGGTACTATCAAATTTGCAATTGTGTCATGTTTGTTTTAATAATATGTCAACTCCGATCCTTCTAATCAGCAGCCGCATTTTCAACTGTTTATAAAGTGTTTACAGATTAATTCTACATATTGTTTATAAGTCAAGTTGTTAACCAAGAATACGACCTTTATTTCTTACAGTATGCAAAAAAACAATGCGCAGTAGTGACTGTTAGTTATATGGTAAACAAATATTTTCAATCGGTTAACTCATTCATTGCAATGACTCTTATTAGAGGGGGTTTATCTAATGTAATAATGTAACACTAATATTGGATAAAGCCAATTCAAACATTGATGTTCAGAAGAGTCAGTTATTATTATAATGTTTATTTATCAATACATTAGACTTTACAGTATACAAAATTAATAAATATTCACAACACTTACAATATATGTGGTCAATGTCCACTCTAATACTATCAGAATATCATGTATATAGTGCTCTGGTAACACATGGTCTGTGGTAAGCCTAATGATAAACACGAACTGCATTTTGAGTCATACGAACATTATTTAGCGCAGTAATAAAACACTAACTTAATTCACATTAACTGCTTGAGCGGAAGATATAAATTCAAAGCTATCTTATGCAATGGAATTATTTAAATCTTGGGATGAATTTTATTATCTGCTTATTGTCTGTTTTATTGTGCCAGTACTATCAGGAACCGAATCAAACCAGGAACGAATTTTAAGTGCCAATTAGAACTTGTAAATGTAGTAAGAATGTGTTATCGGAATCTAATGATATGACGCTATCAATTCTATACCATGAGACAATTAAATTATACTTAAAATGGTGTACACTTCTTTTTTGAACTACTTAAAAAAATGTCACCATGAGTCACGCACACGATATTGAGGAATTTTCATCAACATTGATAGTGAAAACACAGCCGTAATCTACATGTATCCGTCATCGATGTGACGCAACAAATATCAAGTTATAAAGGTTGTTATTGGCAACATCTTCATGGAGTTCTTCCGACAGCGTAATGTTTAGTGAGCTGTCACCATGGCGATAGATGAGGACAAGTCGGGATCCTTACCCAAACCTTAAATTCATACTCAAGTTAGAAAATTTACTCAAATGATAAACTAAATCCCTCAAATCTTATTCACAAACATAGTATGTGAGAACTCTTAGGATGGAAATGCTTTAAGTTTGTCTTGGGTGATTTTAATACATATACTTGAAAATACAAATGAGCAAAATTAAAATATGAGCGCCGCTGTACGATTCTCAAACTCTTCATGAAGTGACGTCATTTCCAGACAACGTCACATGTGACGTCACCATTTCTGACAGTAAACAATATTTGCCCCATATGGCAATATGAAAACGATGTGACCATGGAGAGTAAATATTGTTTCCTGCTTGCATATAGTGACATCACACGTTACGTTTTCTTGAAATGACGTCACTTACAAAAGAGGTTGTAAATCCCAGAGCGAGCTCATATGAGTTTGCTTGGGGTTCTCAATAGAGTTTTTGTCAACACTGGACCGTGTTTCCAAAAACTTCAATTAATTCCGGGTCATCCCTCATATAATATGGTTCCACTTTTTAAAAAAATATGTTATCACAAACGACTGAGATAAAACCATTAATGTTATACAGGGTGTTAAAAAAGTTCGTTTACAATATTTGAATTTTAGTGTCTTTTTAAATGCACTTTCCATCTATTGGGCTATGGATGAATAGTTTTCTTCTGTACTGTAAGAGTTCTCAATAAAAACTATATTCATGAAAAATGCAACTGCATACTTATGTTTCATGATGTGTACACAGCATTATTTCCATAGTATCTACATTTAAACTTTTTGAACACATGTTTACGCCCTGTACATGTACAACTATATACTTTACAAGACATATAATTTTGTCAATCGTCTCTTCATCATAATAGAAGCTCATATGTATATATGCTCCCTTTTTTATAAAAGTTTACCAAACCAATTAGGCTACTTAACAACCTGCTTTTTGGCTTAAATACCACAGTGGACCAGAGTAAACAAAAATAGCCAATGATTTGATTGGTGGAACAAAGGTTAATCGATTAGTCCTACATTCTTCCTCCGTAACATTACCTGGTCATAATGAGTATAACAATAGAAATTAACGTATCAACCACTATTTTATCGCAGTTTCACATAAAAAGTGGACATCAAGAATACGTGTTCGTCACCCCAATACATTCTGCAATTACTCTTTAGTTGACGACGTTAATGCTTTAAACAACATTTGCACCGTTAATTGTCCCTTTTATAGACACGCATGAACGTTATAGTCAATTGACTTTAGCGATAAATGATGTACGTGGACAATAATTTGGACATATCCTTTTATGAGGCTGTTTCATAGATAGCCTGTGCGTGCTCACATTCCACAACTCGCCTTGTCTTTTACAGCAATTTCCGAACTCTTTTCATCTGTATTCCAAAATTGCGTGTCGATGTTGTGTTTTCTTCTCTTTTGATCGGCTGTAAAAAATTCATAGCAAATTAGTTTTCAAGTAGATAACTCCCGCGAATGGATGAATTCTTAGCAAGTAATTGTGGTTATAAACTTGATGACTACTGATAATAAAGTGATTAGACTGGCCATAATTCAGGGATAGAAATGTCGTACATCCGACGCTATTCAGTAATTTACAGGACAGAGTGTTGCTGAATTGATAGATGCTGGAAATGTATGGAGGTAGGAAATAATAATTACTCGAAATTGAAGTTCAGACTAATTCAGAAAAAAACGCTTTGTATAGACAGGGAATTGAATTTGAACGAGCCGGCTTGTAAACATTCTAATGCAATCGTCATTATTGCAATATAAATGTTCATTTTGGATGTTTTTTTTCTCTACTCAGAAAATGTAATTATTTGCTAAGAAACATTTTGATGAATTATGATCATTTGCCTAATTACGAATGAGTTAGAAATATCGAAAAGCGGATGATATTAATTCGTGGCAGAATTACGAGGGTTGGTCAAGACGTTTTTACGGAGTGTTGTTTTCCCGGAGGTCTGCGTGGAGAGGCATTGTCTAAAGTATGTGTCATTCCCTGTAGCAACTTATTCTCTCTTTAATTGTGATTCCTGCATGCAAACTTCAGAAGCAAACTTTGGCTTGGAAACGTTAAATAACAGTTGCATCAAATGCTTTCATGCATTTATTTGTTTTATATATCAACGTCGCAACATTTGTATTATTTTATTCTACGTTTCGCGTCAACATCATACAATTTCAAAAGCGATGTACATGTACGTAAAATTTGAAATGTAATACATCAAGAGAGTGAATGCGTAGCAACAAGAAACGCCACATACATAAGACAGAGCCTCCCCACGCAGACCTCCGGGGAAACAACAATCCACAAAACACAAGGCACTTAAGGAGATTAAAGGGTATATATATAAGGAACAGAGGCACAAGGAATGGCCTGGCACACCATAAGGATTAACTAGGAGCATCAAAGTGGACCGTGTAGGAGGATGGTGGGGAAGGAATTAATGGATGGAAAAGATCATAGGACAAGTCAAGACAGTTGGCAGCAATAGGCCTAAACTGGGCAGGAAATAACATGAACACTATATAAAGTGACAGAATTGCAGAGGGGAAAGGGAAATATAAAACACATTCAAAACACAAACAGAAACAATAACCAAACAGCGAATTACAGCCTTGGAACTGTCAGTAAAAACATAAGTAAATTGTCGGCGCAATTTGATTGTTAAGATTTGTTGTGCAACATAAAACAATGGTTAGGTGTTACAATTGCTGGTCACTCCAGATCCAAAATGGATTTCGGTAAATTCACTGAAATTCAATGGATTTCGGTAAATTCACCAAAATTCAGTGGATTTCGGTAAATTCACCAACATTCAGTTGATTTCGGTAAGGTAACGTGCCCTTTATCGAAAGGTTAACCAATTCGCGTTCAAGTTACAAACGTTGATCGTTTGGAGAGAAATTGCCTTGGTGGTTAATGTAAGATTTGATTGGTTCACACAACACTGATATGCAAATAGCTAAACCATATTAGTACGGCTGCGCCGAAGAACATAGTGTTTCATAATATCTGTCCCTTTTCATAGTTCCGATTGTCTTTACTGAGCAATGAAAAATAAATAAAGATTATTGTCTCTCTTTTAGATAAAATACTGTTTTAATATATCATAATATATACGTATATTACTTAAATTACATATTTGACCGATATCAATTTCGGGAGCACAATCCAACCGTGAACAAATGTACTAGTATATGGATAGGTACGTTAGGTATATGTATTTATATTTACTAGAGTATTATTGCTATATTGTATTTGTAATTGTATATGTATTTATATTTACTAGAGTATTTTCGCTATATTTTATTGTAATTGTATATGTATTACATATTTACTAGAGTGTATTGCTATATTTTTGTTTGTAATTGTGTTTGCGTATTTATAAATTGTCGAGAGAAAATGTTCATGTATATTGTTTGTACGTGAATGTTCATGCTGTCTACCTGTACATATATTATATAATCGCATGGGTCTATGACCTTCTCGACTTGTCATATAATGCAGACTGGATTGTCTGTTTTACAGAGTGTGCTACAAATGACATCCATTCGCAGCAAGTACGACGTTGTGTCTCTGTTGGACTTCTGATTATGCCACAGCAAGTGTCCCTACTAATGATATTGATTTCTCTTGTGATAGCAGCCTTAAGTTCATCATTAGTTGTTAGTGTGGGTTTGTTGGCGTACATCCGATCTTCAAAATATCTCTACAAGAAATCTCCATAGGGCGCAAAATCAGGATGCAACAGCCATTCAAAATCGGTTTCCAAACAAATAAAGTTTCTATCACAATATTTCTTATAACGACTCGATGACAAACGTGGTTGTATATGGAACCGCCCTACTTTGATAGAACCACATAGTGTTGCAATGCTCCTTCGCCATGCATTGGCCAAATTTCTCTGATATTTAAACCAGAGCGAAAATAAACTAGATAACAGAATACTGATATAAATGTATGTGATGTCAAAGATCAGTGTAGTTTATATCGAGAGCCTACTGCTTGGACAACCAATCTCTTACTTGGGTGCGATATTTGCCTTTATCAGAAAGTTATGCTATCAAATCAATTATGTTTTCAGGAACCTACCGTCAACGAACTCGACGCACAAGCCCATGAATTCGATCTTTTTAACGAAAGACCACCAACAAAGGGTCCACCGACTGATAACACCTTCTTCGACGACATTAAACGGGTAAGGACTTCTCTGTTAAGCTGTGTGAATGATATGGATTGACTTGTAGATTGGATGTATAATTAAAACTAGTTGAATCCTGTCCCCAGTGGTGGTTTCCCTGCACAATTCTTTCACTTTATATAGTGTTCATGTTATTTTCTCCCAACTACCTGGCGATTGTTGCCAGTTTTCTTGAACTGTCCTGTGATGTATTCCACCCATTGAATCCACCCTGTTTGTCTTCTTTGATTGTTCTAGTTATCCATTATGGTCGGCCATGCCCCTGTTCTTTTACTTATTCACCATTGAGCCTCCTCAAAAACCTGGTGTTTTTATGGATTGTTGTTTTCCCGGAGGTCTGTGTGGATAGCCACTGTCTAACGTATGTGGTGTTCCCTGTAGCAACTTATTCTCTCTCTTGTCACCGACCAGTCAACATTCATGTGTGTCTTGTGTTGCTTTTGCCATTGTAGATATTTACATACGAGTATGAACTATCATGTCTCCTTGGGTGGCTGTACGCTTTTACGTATCATTTACTGTTTCCCCAATTTCTTTTACAGTCATTTCATTTATGTATCCATGTCTCCTTGTGTCCTTGTTCCATTGCGTATTTACACTTGCACCTCTTCAAATGCCTGATGCTTTATAGACTGTCGTTTTCCCAGAAGTCTATGTGGGGAGGCATTGTCTTATGTAGATGGCGTTCCCTGTAGCAACTTATTTAACCAAGAGACTGAGATAAGAAATAGTTTGTAATTTGTTTCCCAGACACGGCAGATAAAGCGGAAGCTATCATTGTTGCAGCAGATCATTCAACAACATTGATGCGGTGATACGTGTCACGTGCCTGATAAGGGCGCACTGTCGATGGATGTATCTATCATATTCTGCCATTTTACTTAATAAAATACAAATGTCAACATGCTTAGTGGTTGATAACATTATATTGAATAAAACATAATTATTTTCTCTGTACATATTGCACAAAATGTCAAAACGGTCTGGGGTTGTAATTTTCAGTTTTGGAACAAGTTGTTTCCCATGACATTTCCACTGTAGAGAACACAGTTATATTTGTCTTCAGCTACTGATTCACGTGGGGAATGTTGACAGTCGGAGTTAAATGCTGTTTGTCATTATCACTTAGTTAAGTGCGGAAGTACAGGTCAGTACTGCTTGGTAACCCAGGAACACTAAATTGGCCAACAGACTTCCGCAATAAACTAAATGATAATGACACACAGCATTTAACTCCGACTGTCAACATTCCCCACGTGAATCAGTAGCGGAAGACCGACCGAACGACAAAAAATGCTCGTAATAATTAGCGTTCGTCACTTTCTATGTTTTCTTTATTTATACCCCAGGATGAGAAAGAAAGACAGCTGGACACTCTAGGTGGAGCTAACATTTATGCTTATAGATCACCACCCGGTACAAGTAAACGAGAGTTTGAAGGTAAATGCGCGTGAATCTCGAGCATTTCAATAACAATTATGGGCACGCTGGGTACAAATGGTATTGGTTTTCAAAATTAATTGCATGCACGTGTTCAGATATGAGCCGAGACTTCACTGTTTACTTTGGACTATTTCGAGATTAAGGGGTGCAGTGTTTTAATTATACTACAATGTACGTGATTTATATAGGTAGTATGTTGGTCTATCAGATTAACATAAGGACGAAATAGGCACGGTAGTACAGTGGTAGACTGAATACCTAGGAAGTTAATTATCCGGTCTGTGTTTGAATTTTACCGTCACCTTATTTTTCTTTTTGTTATACACATTTAAAAACATGTTTACATTATATGTGTCGTTGTTTTATAAGGCATACAACGGGTTAAATTACTCAGACTATGATTGCACTTCATGTTCATATGAACAATGTTTTATTGATGACACAATATGTTTTATAGTATTTTACGGTATATATTGCTTAAGAGATTTACATAGAGGTGTTCAAAAATATATGAGCGCCGCTGTACGATTTCCAACCTCTTCTTATAGTGACGTCATTTACAGAAAATGTCACATGTGACGTCACCATGTACTGACAGTAAGCAATACTTGCCCCATATGGCAATATGTAAACGAAGTGACCATATGAAGTAAATATTGTTACATTCTTGAAAATAGTGACATCACTTTTTTTTTCTTGAAATGACGTCACAAACAGAAGAGGCTGTATATCCCATAGCTGCGCTCATATATTCATCGTATGCCAATACCAGTAACACACTCATTCGTGCCTGATACTGTTCTGACCATGCCGTAATGACATACGCGAAGCATGTTGCTGATTATAAGTTATTACTTTTTTCAAGACTTGAACCGTGATTATTGATTGGTTAACATATGTTAATTGTAATGGATTTCACTTTTTATGGGGCATAGCTCACATGTAAGATTCTTTTTGTCTTATCTTTTTGGGACTAAGCAGGCCCGTTTCGTAGCAATATGATTACATACAACAATAGGTTGTGGTAACAATTCATAGGATACTACCGTGTATATACCGTATTCAATTACCAGATAATATATTAAATTTATGTTACAAATGTCATAGTTATGCTTATAAACACATAAGGACCGGCTTTCCTGATTTATACATTGCTACATTTCATAGAAGAATATAGTTACACAAAACACATATGCACGAAATTATTAAAATGTAACTATAATTATGGAGAAATGATATTGCACACATGTCAGATTCTATCCATATTGTAAAAACAAAATTACTTGACAATACCATTAGCGTACATTGGTGTTTATTGCTCAAAAGTTTCTAAAATATGGTTTCTTTAGCTGACCATCAAACAGTTTAGTTTCGGTCATTTTCCAGTAATTAAAAACGGATTACAGTAATAACCCGTGCGCCAAATATGTTGTGGTTATAAATATATATTGCATACAATTATAGATATTTCATGCATGACATGTGAAACGTAAAATGTTATTAGGATTCACCATATCAAGGGATTATTTTCTTTTAATGTTCTGACTTCTATTATATGATTATTTTATGCAAAAAATGATACTTCATAATGCAATTGCATTTATAAAACAAATATTATTAATGTTACAGATTTTGTAGTCGACAACGATGCTTTAGAAGCAACAGATGACTTTGGTGACGATACCAGCATAATGTCAAAACGGGCTCTGGACACTCTAGGAGGTATGCAAATCCATGGTTTCAAAAGAGAGTTTGATTCACTAGGTGGCGCTAACTTACATGCCGGCTATGGTTACAAAAGAGCAATTGATACGTTAGGTGGCGCCTTTGTGCATCCGTACAAACGGTTTTTATCCACACTCGGGGGAGGCAATGTGCATAGAGGCTACAAAAGAGAAGACATGGAAAAACGTTACTTATCGTCATTGGGAGGAGCAAATGTCATGAACTACAAACGAAGTTTCGACAGCTTAGGCGGAGCAAACATTCACGGCGGCTATAAGAAAAGGTTCCTTAGCACATTAGGTGGCGCCAACATTCATAATGGCGGATATAAGCGAACACTCTCCTCACTTGGAGGAACAAATGTCCATGGATACAAACGAAGCGACGAGGATGATGGTGAGGACTTTGCAAAACGTGCGTTAGACACACTAGGCGGTTATGGTCTTCACAGATATAAAAGAAATGATAACGCGGAGCAAACTAAGACCGAACAATAATCACGAAAACTAATACACTTGTAAAACACTATGGTGACATTCAGAATATTTTGGTGATTTCCTTTTTTTGTGCTATAAAATATAAAATATTTTTCTTCTATCTTTTATCGATGTTTTTCGTGAAAATAAAGTGATCTGATAAACCTTCAGTTTTAAGTAGTTTTGTTAATCTGCAATGACCAATGGTTAGTAATATAGCAAATGTATTATTTGCATCACGGCGGTAACGAACAACCACATAAATGTAAGAAATTACCGGGGGTGACATTTCAAATTCAACTTTCACGAATTCCACTTCATATTTCAAGATTTCCAATTCACGATTACGCGATTTCACGATTTCACGAATTCGCGATTTCTATTTTCACAATTTCATGAAAATCATGAATTGGAAATCGTGAACTATTAAATTTGAAATGTCACCTACGGTCTTTCGTACATATGATTACGTTCCTTCACGTTCAGTGATGTCGGCGGTTTTACACTTGAGAGCTACAGTTACGATCAACTAAGACCGAAGAGGTTCTAAGCATCAACATATTTTATAATAAATTCCCGTCATGCCTTTTCCCCGTATGACGATCTGACCAAGTTTTGTAAAAACTCCTGTCTAATGAGAGACATCGACTGTCAATCTGCCCGCATGTCCTTCGGTAGGGAAAAACCTGATTAGGTGCATAATCTCGAAACAAGTTTGACGGACAAACTTACAAATACAGTAAAACCTCAATAATAAGACCACCTTTGGGACCCTTCAAAACTGGTCTTAATATCGAGGTGGTTTTAATATCGAGGTTGAATAAGAGCGGAACAGTTAAAATGGATATGATTTTGAGGTGGTCTTATTATTGAAGTGGTCTTTAAGTGAGGTTTTACTGTAAGTTTTTACAGCACCTGTCGAACGAAAGAGAAAAGCTAATAAACGGACGTAGAATATCTTCTCAAGACCTTGTTCAAAAACATTACAATAATACAATAAAACTTAATTCACGCTGAAACCTCAATTAAAGGCCACCTCAATAATAAGACCACCTCAAAATTATGAGTCCATATTAACTCTTCTTTCAACCTCAATATTAAGACCACCTCAATATTAAGGCGTTTTCAAGGGTCCCAAGGTTGGTCTTATTATTGAGGTTTTCCTGAACAATATAACCACTTACAAAAGTATACACTGATCATCACTATAACGATTTCACAACACAATGTATATGTGTAATATTTGCCAGTTTTCGTTTACTTACCAATATTGCATCAATGGAAAAACTGAATCGCAGGGAATGAGACATTCACACTCAGTACTTCCCTACACAGATCCGGACAACAGGAAAAGGAGGATGCAAGGGCAGGAGGGGAACACAACCGGACCAGGAAATAAGACTCATAAACAGCTGTAGTAGCAACTCATTGGATGTAATTCAAAACATACTGTCAAGTGTCGGGTAATGAATTGCTGCGAATATTGATACACAAATGAAAATAATCGCAAAACCAACACCAATAATGAAACACTAAATGGACAACACTGATATTTTAGATGATCAACATGTACTCAAATTGAATTTGATTACCTTAGTTTTCGAATTGGCTAAATCATTGGATGAAATGCAATATTTGTTCGGTAGATAGATAGATTTATTTCAACATTAAATGTACAATTTACACGGCAATAACAAATTAAGACACACATGAGTAACAACAATATGTATGAATCAATAAAGCCATATCAAGCAACTTTATATGTTTAGGATAACAGTAAGTTAAAGTAAAAACTCTTATTTATATTGTGGTCCTTAAAATATAGTACTGTGTGACGTAGGAAGAATTTTAAGCTATAAATAAAGTTATCACAGTCAGTTCATCAAAGAAAGACATTGTGTTACATGTTTGTATCTCTGATAGGAACAATGGATGAAAAAGATAAACAAATAAAATTTGACAGAATACAGAATACAGAATAGTTTATTTGGCTTAAGCATATACATCTTATCACCATGAACATAATGTATACATACAATTATAAATACAATCACCTGCATGCATTCAAACAGCTAAGCAAACATATTTACAATGTAACGTCAATGAGTGTTTGTTCAGAGGCAACATTACAAAAACATTATACTCCCAACAACAACAAAATATTACATGTATCCTAATATATCCAAACGTATAATTCATTATTTTATTGAATGTACATGTTGTTCAATAAAAATTTAACAAGGTATTAGGTTACAAATATTAAAACAATTAAAAAGGTAAGACAATATATTAGTATGGTAATACTTGATTTAAACTGATTGTTGACGTAATAGTGAGCTTACTTTGACAGTAGTTGCGACGTTAGGACAGTACCCGCGTGACGAACTTTCAAACACAAACACAGCTATAAGATGGACTTAAAGATATATTATGCTCATTTTTTGTTCATATGTTTATCTAAACAATCATGAAAAATATACTTTATCTAGTTAAAACTTCAATAAATATGCATTATCCCAGAATACATATATAATGTGTTTCTCTGTCTTTGACGAAAAAAGACATTTGTGTTATCATAAAATTAAAACAAACTTCCAGCCTTTACAAGCGGGTGTTTATACTAGTATTTTCTCTTAGTAATATGATTAAACAAGATTGTTTTAAACGGTTATACATGGCAATGGTTCTTATTATTCAGACTATGCAACATCAATACTGGATGAAGCACATTAAAAACAATTAGGTTCAGATGAGCCAGATACATTTGTAAGTATGTCTGAGGTTTGTAAGTTTCAAGTTTTATAAGTGTTCAAAGGCACTGTTTAAATTATCAAAAACCCAAGTATTGCATTACACATAGGACAAAAAAAACATAATTATTGTCCTGCTTAAAATGAACATCTACATTAAGCTTAAGTGGGGTAAATATCCTCCTTTTCAGTATTTGACATAAAATTAGTCTAAAGTTATTGTTTGATAGCGGCACAGCCTTCTAGAGGATTTGCAACAAGAATGTATACTACATTTTTGTTAAAACTCTGTAACATGATATAAGTTTAAGACTTGTACGCACCGGCCAAGGTAGTCTTATAATATTATACACGTACAGATCACTACGAAATAATACACACGCCGGTGTTATAATTCCGATATCTGATCAAATTAAGTCCATTGCCGACAAGAAACTGCTCGCCAGTAGATGTTTTATTACATCAACGAGACATAAACAGTAATTATTGTTACATAAGAGCAATTTGAGAGGACAATGGAGTGTTAAACTGTGCATCACGTAAAAGATGTCACGTTTAGTAGACTGGTTATGAATAATTAGCAATACCATTATTCACCCTATCAGCGGCCGATATACTCATGTCACTAGATACGATACCATACGTGATGGCAATAATGCAAAATTGCCTACATTGTTAAGATAGGTCACAAACTCAAGCGACTCTGAGATACTATTGAAATATCACTGTCAAACCTTACAGCGTAAACCTTTTCATTCTGTCGATAGTTTTCAAGACTGTCAATTGGCAACAGATGGGTATCCAAAACTCGTAATGTAGTTTTTGCTACAGATCTTGTGTGGTCTTTGGGAATTGTTGTTTGATAGTGTTGTCAATGTGTGCTGCTTTGAATGTTCCATGTTTTGTGTGTGTTTGACAATCTGTTGTTGAATGCCAAATTAATTCCATACGGCGTTTTCTGGAATATTATGTGATGTGTGTTGAATACAGAGCTGGTAGCGAACCCAGAGGTAGCACTGACATCAGCATTTCAACGAGTTTGCGGCGAATACATATATCTGGAGGCGAAAGACGAACCAGCTCGCACATCGGGGATATTAAAATAATGCGGATCATTCATAACATAAATTTACTTGCAATAGAGTTAAACATTTTTGTAAATATTATTATCACCTAAACCAATCACGTAACTGAAGAGCTATATAAGTCATTGGCTTTCGGTCTGATCCATTTTACATTAACTACTGAACAAACTCGTTTCATGTAAAATGTTGTATATTTTATTATATTATTATGATGTTCATAGTAACTATGTAAATGAAATATGTTTAAACAAATATCATAAATTTCAGATAGACAATGTGTAGGACCGCTTGGGGGTTAGGGTGGGATTTTCGCGTATACGCTTTTTATAACTAAAACAGAGAGAAGACGTAACTACGGGGAACGCCACATACACAAGACAATACCTCCCCACGCAGACCTCAGGAAAAATAACAATCCACAAAACATAACGCACTTAAGGAGGCCAAACGGTACACATCTTAAGGAACAGAGGCACAAGGAATGGCCCAACAGACCATAAGGAATAATTAGGAGAATCAAAGTGGACAGTAAAGGGAGGGGGAGGGGGGAATTAATGGATGGAAAAGCTCACAGGACAATTCAAGACAACTGGCCACAATAGGCCAAAATTGGGCAGGAAACACTCTGAACACTGTATAAAGTGACAGAATTGCATAGGGGAAAGGGAAACATAAAACATTCATAACACAAACAGAAACAACAATACATGTATAGCTTTTACATCAAGTCAAACGGCAATGATATATGTATGAAACTCAAACTTTCGCTAAACCGGGGCATGCGTTTTTAGCTTTTACGTTTATAATACACAGCCAAATATCATCTTTCCTTAAACCTTCTTAGATCTTATTTCCATAAGATATAAACAAGACAATACGTTATAAACTTCAATCAAATGTATTTTGTATGTAGCACTTGGGCAAGCTTACATTTATGTCATAAATATATCTCTCTCTCTAATCCCAAAGATGCTACTACGACTCATAACACATTAAACCTTGCATCACTATTCTTGTTATATACAATTTTATCTAAATTTCATAAACTTATGTATCATTACATGATATATCAAAGTAGTTTTCCCGTATTCTAATTTAGATAAAACGTCCGTAATGGGGCCGTCACACCATAACGTTCTGGTCAGCGTTCTATGACGTTTGAGGAAACGTTGGTAATCGTCCGTGGTCGCTGGTATAGCGCCAGAAGAGCGTTGTGTGAACGCTGGTGAACGCTGGTAATCGTCGGTGATCGTCGGTGATCGGCGGCGAACGCTGGTCCGAAAATAAAGTTTTGAACATGCACAAAAGTTCTGATGGAGACCAGCGTTCTTCAACGTTTAACTTTAAACGCTGGAGAACGCTGTAGAACGTTCGTGGAACGTTGTACCAACGTTCGCCGAACGTTGCACGCGTTCGGCTATTGTTAGTCAGTCGTTACCCTAGCGTTACTTGGTTGTTATTAATCGTTCACACTCTTTGCTTTGAAGTAAACGACTCACTGGCGACCTGTCAACGACCACTGAACGGACCCCTAGCGCACAAGAAACCAACACGCCAGCAACACGCTAGTCTGTCGTTAGTCACACGTTATTCACACGCTCAACACACTCGTCTAACGTTGACTAATCGTTCGTCGCGCGCCAGTGACACGCCAGCACACGCTAATAGTTTTCAGGGGTGTCTTACTTGGTCGCTGGTACACGCTAGTCATGCGTTAGTCACACGTTAGTCACACGCCAGATGTGTCCACCTCACCCTAGAACGCTCGAAAATTGAACGATTAAACATTCTTAGAACGTTCATAGAACGCTGACCAGAACGTTATGGTGTGACGGCCCTATAAGCTTGTGTTCCCAAAGCTGAATGACTATTCATTCGCGCCTTCCAAAACGTCCACAACGGACTTCGTTGCTATGACCACAAGCAACATAACATGTTTTGATTGGCCTTGCCAACTGAATATCTAATCCCGTTCAAGGAAAGCATTTCCCGCCTAATTCGCTTCGCTTAACCGGCGGGAAATATATTAGTTGTGTTTGATGAAAAATCTGTTACATTTACGAGCATTTTAGTTTAAACATTCTTCTAGTTTTGGGGACATTAAAATAATGCTGATCATTAATAACATGGATTCAGACAATTTGTAGCATTTTTAGGGTGATGCGGATTTCGCGTATACATTTTTTATTATTAGGCAGATATCAATGTCAATAGTTTTAATGTAAAGCCTATATATCTATACACATTTCGGTATGATAAAAAAAAATCACGACTATTTAAAGAATAAAAGTCGCTAACCGGGGGTGATACGTTTACGTTTTATACGTAGCCGGATATCATTTTATTGTTTTGTTATGATATAAATTATGCTAGTTTCGGAGATATTAAAATAGTGCGGATCAGTAATAACACATTAAATTTTCTCGCATCTTCCGGCCGATTAAATAAAACTTTATAAAATAGCATCAATATTTAAAATCGGTTATAAACTACCATGTAATGTTTGTTTCAGCATATAGTACTAAGTTACAAAAAAAGACAATTAAAGGTCTTGATATTTGTAAAAGGTAGCACGTGTTTTATCAGTTATTAATATTGATTACTTGCCATCCGTGAAGTTATTACAAGGCTAAAATTTAACAATTTTAGTGTGTCAAATTGTTTTCATGATTTATATCAATTCCTCAGATTTTGATAGTTATTTTGTTACCATGATTTATAAACCTTCTTTGTGTAACTTGGGTATTTCAAGAAATTATAGCAACTTATCAATCTTCTTTGTGATGATAGACACTATTAAGTACTCGTAAGCGTTTGGGCTGTAAATCGATGACAGATACAACTGTATGATTATCTTAATCTTTATAAGTATATTTGAATCGACAGTTTAATTACCTAATTGATAGACCAATACGCGTCTATGGTTTCGACGTAACATTTATGTGGCTTCTACGGGGAAACGGTCTCTACGTAAGACAAAGACTTTTTAAATGTATTAGGTAATAATGAAGATCCCGCCCATTGATCCTTTATTTTGTTAAAACCGCCATTTCATTTGTTAATTTGAATCACGTGATTTACGCATGACACCTCCTCTCTTTCGCGGGTAATTTGTTAAGACATAAAAGATAAAAAGAAATATTTTAGTGATCAGGATACTTTAGGAAATTGTCTAAGTGACATTTGTCTTTGTGACTATTTTTACTTTGTGACTATTTTTACTTTGTGTTTTCTTTGTGATTTAAACTCTAAAACTTTGTGTATTTGAAACTTAACTTAGTGACTATTATTAAATATACTTTCTGTGAAAGTTATTATTACTCTGCAGACTTTATTCACTGTCATTAAAACTGATTATCAACGGAACTGTGCTATTGTCGTTTTATCGTGCCATCAACACATCACTGGTTATGGATCGCTGTTGCCTCCACTACGTTACGTGCGGGTACCGAAAAGGACCGCGTAATAAATTTTATACAGACCCATCGTGTAACAGTATCACAAAATTACGCTGTTTTCAAAGTACAGTAAAACCTTATAAATAGCAAGACCACCTTGGGACCTTTGAGAACTGGTAAATAGTCTTATTATTGGACAAAATTCCTTAGTCATAAATATGAGAAATATCGTTGAGAATTGCCTTCATACAGATGTACTCTAAAACACTGTGTTGTTACTTTTCTTGCATGTTTCCCAAAACCACAAATACAAGTGTCCTATACGAATAATTTCTATCCTGACCTACGCGCCAAGTTAGCGCTAGCATAGGAAACACTTGTATCGGACTCTAGCAAGTTCTAGCAGACAAAGAGAAGTTACAATGTAATGTTTAAGAGTACGTCTACATGAAGACATTAACTTGACGTTTTCTGAATAAATACTACTTGACATATTTTTATAGGAAATAAGACTATCCACCTTTATTACTAAACAACACGAATGTAATCTTCTGTCACTTACCCGACAAAATAAGGTAGAAACGCATCCAACCCTGACCTCGTTTATTTAACTACAATGGAGCGAAAGTAATTAGGGTATTCAAGTATAATTATGCACACTGTGCCATATAATTTTATGGCATCGGGTATATGATTAATATGCCTATGTGATAAACACGAATACGCAGAAAATGTCTGTCATTTTAATGCCGTTGACGCCTCTGATGGTGGAACTATAATTATGTGCAGACTTATATACATTTAAAAAAGCACAATATTTTATCAACCATACTTCATTAAATTTAATTTACTACTTTTTAAAAATGTTTTATGAAAATACTTGTCGAGGTTTCGAAGTTATACTGTATACACACAGTTGACTGTGATTATGGTTAGACAGTGTTCCGGAAGGAGTCTCGGACTTTATTCGAGGAATTATAGTATGTCTGACAATTTAGCTAATAGTGAATCACTATATGAGCGCTGCTATGGGATTTACAACCTCTTCTGTAAGTGACGTCATTTCTAGAAAACGCAACATGTGATGTCACTATTTGCAAGCAAGATAAATATTAACTCCATATGGTCACTTCGTTTTCATATTACCATATGGGGTAAATATTGCTTACTGTCAGTACATGGTGACGTCACATGTGACGTTTTCTGGAAATGACGTCACTTAAATAAGAGGTTGGATATCGCACAGCAACGATCAATTATCCACATTGATCTTTATACTTTTCAGTTAAGATAGAGGAGGTCCAATGAACAATCTCCAGATGAATCTGTACTACAATACGGATCAAATCTCAACAGTTTATGATTTTTTACAATTCCAAAAAAGGTTCAGACCCCTTTTTCTGAATAAATCTTCTGAATGAAAAACGTTAGTCGAATGACCATTAAGTGGAAGTATAATATAGATAGATATATTTATTTGCATATTGAACACTGAAAAGTATTTTTTACAAAGCAGCAATAATCATTTTTACAGTAATAAGCATCGTGACAAATGGCGAGAAAGCATGTAATTTTGGTTTGTGAATTTTAGAAATTTCATTTTTAATATATATTTGCTTGTTTCTTTATATTTCTTATATCAGAAAGCATCTAAGTAATTATCAGATATGTAGAATACAAAAAATTAAAAAAAACAACATAATTACAAGATATTCAAAGAAAATGTTTTGGGGACAATTATGGGTATATACTTTTCGAAATTAGCTAATTTCCTTTCTAATTAAATATCTTAATAGCAGAATATCTTATAAGTATCAACTTGGCATGATAATGTCTGTAATGAAAATTGTTTTTAATATATTATATTGAATATATAAATATTCAGACAATATTATGATAATGATTATCAAAATGATTTTTACCTTTTAAGAACATTTAGCACAGTGTAGTTGCAAAACATAATAAACATAATAAACACTAAACTTTGCAATGTATCATAATTTCGCGCTTAATCACATAATAATATATATTGATTTCTAAAATACCTTGGTGAATTACCTCCCTTTACAAAAATGTATTTTTACATATGGTTGTAAATTGGCCACGAAAACAATTTTCCGACGCCAGATTTTGAAATGAGCAGGGGATATTTGTCTTTCGAATGCAAACTATAAAAGTTGATAACTTTTGCCATAAATGCCAAAATTACAGAATCTGGCTCATTATGATTTTCAATTATTGCATTAATTTCATCATTAGAAAACACGCGTTTTAGTATTTTCAGATATAATTAAATAATTATGTAATGTAATATGATAATATAACTTCATATATTTTGTTTAAAGGGCCATACATCAGGATTGGAATTCCTATCATGACTGTTTTGCAATAAAGAACATTAGGTTCGTATTACAGCTATACGGTGGCATAGAGGTGACATGTGTGAAACTATTTTTATCTCGTGGGAACGAGAGTAAGTAGTTAGTAAGTTGTAGCCACGAGATGAAATATGTCGTGGGAGCGTGATAGTTAAGTCATGGCCACGAGATGAAATATGTCGTGGGAGCGTGATAGTTAAGTCATGGCCACGAGATGACTATGTCGTGGGAGCGTGATAGCTAAGTCATGACCAGGAGATGACTATGTCGTGGGAGCGTGATAGTTAAGTCATGGCCAATAGAGATGACTATGTCGTGGGAGCGTGATAGTAAGTAGTGGCCACGAGATGAAATATGTCGTGGGAGAGTGATAGTTAAGTCGTTGCCACGACATACTTAGTCGTGGGAACGAGATGATATGTCGTGGGAACGAGTAAATAAGTCGTGGGCACGAAATGAAAAATAAATCCACACATGTCACCTCTATGCCACCGTACAGCTACATGTATTTTTCCGGTTTATGGCTGATTTCAATCGTATATTTTGGCAACTACTATGTATTCGATAGAGAAACAATATCTTATTAAGTAAAATTACCCCTACGTGCAGTTTATTTTATTTTACATCGATTGTGAAACAAGTTCTTACAACTTACACTAATCACTCTGAAGTTACTAATCAGTATTCGCACCAATTAATATAATTTAGCGCAGCTATGGAATTTACAATCTCTTCAGCAAGTGACGTCATTTCCAGGAAACGCAATTACCAGCATCTGGTGCGTTCTTCAGTATTCATTTTCGCTATCTTTTCTGTTTTTCGTGTTGGACATACAAGGTGGATTGCATTGAAATGATTTCACCGCTTACTACATAGTACACGTGATCCTCGTGCTAAAAGTTGAAACTCGTACTCTCCGTCACGCGTGGTCAACCATGACGATAAATATGTGTTTTCTTTGTTAAAGTCGATTAAGTTCTATGTATAATATTAGAATGCCAAATTTCAAGTCGGCATGTAAAACCGTTTACTTAAATTTGTATTTTAATTTTATTACATGGACGTTGAGTAAATTTGTTCAGTGCACTGTTATAACAACGTGGGGGTAATGTGAACATTTAACATGTTATAGTCTAAGTTTGAGTTTCAGTCTTATTATGTCTGTGAATAAGGCTCCGGGAGTCGGGCGTTCCACGCTTCACATGCCCCCCCCCGCGTGTATTTCAGGTGTTTGTCACATACAGCTACATTCGTCCTTAAAGCACATATTGCATCTAACTGCATTCTTGACTCTGTTACAAAATATTCGTACTAATATTCAGAAAATTTCAAACGCTTCAATATACATATAGTTTTACCCATGTACTATGATTTAACTACTGATTTACTCAGGACGCTGGCAGAAACTGGGGATTTACCTATAAAGATATATTATGCTCATTTTTTTGTTCATTTGTTTACCTAAACAAACATGAAAAATGTACTTTATCTAGTTTAAACTTCAATAAATATGCATTTTCCCAGAATACATTTATAATGTACATCTCTGTACTTGACGAAAAAAGTACTTGATGAAGCAACAGGGTGGAGCGAAATTCGAGCATTTCAAAAAAACAGACTGTGGTATCGGGTCAGTAGACCTGCCGCGAGGCGCAAATCGAATGAAATACATGCAACCTCCAGTACTGAAAGAAATCATGTTAGCTACCAAGGACAGGATTATTGTAGAAGCAAGTCCGAGTGATAGGATATGGGGGGTTTGGGATGTCTATGGTTGATCCAACATCACTGATGTTTCGAAATGAAAAGGAATCAATAAATTTGGATCGATTCGTTTGGAAATTCGTCAAGAACTTCAATGTATTTCTAATTGTTTTTGTTATTCAAGAGTAATGAAAATGCGAACACTATTTCCGAGTTAATTTCTATCTTTTATTCACAATTTAACAAGGGGGTAAGTAAGAAGGGTCTTTTCCAGACATGCCCCCCCCCCCCCTTCTGCTTAATTATCTCGGACAGTAAAACAAAAACGACACTTTATCTCCAACAAGATTAAAAAAGTAATGCAGAAACAGATGTCGTATGGGATAAATATAGTAACATACTCCCGCTCAGGAAAGACTAAATAGGAATCCCCTGATCAGGAAAGACTTATGGGAATCCCCTGATCAGGAAAGACTAAAGAGATATCCCGTTCAGTAAGATGCTCCTACTGCAGGGATAGAGGTTAGTTTTACAAGCAATTCTTAACATCACAGACATTATTCGTTCCATTATTGACAAAACAAGCGGGAGGAATGGAGTGACAACGACATCAGGGTGTTCAGGTTATTTTCTGCCCAGTTTCGGCCTATCTGTCTTGATTTGTCCTTTGATATTTTCCATCCATCAATCCCCCCTTCACTGTTTGTCCTCTTTGATTCTCCTACTTATTCCCTTTGATCTGTCAGACCATTCCTTGCGCCTCTGTTCCCTAATGTATGTAACCTTTAACCTCATCAAGTGTCTAACGTTTTTGTTGGATTGGTGTTTTCCCGGAGGTTGGTGTAGGGAGGCACTGTCTTTTGTATGTGGCGTTCCCTGTAGCAACATCTTATCACTCTTTTATGTCTTTGACAAAACGTGTCCATGGTATTTTACCGCGGATTTTTTCACTGGTTCCCTGCTCACCAATTATATTTGAGGATAAGTACAAGTGAGCCCACTGGGAACCAGCTCTGCAAGCAATGATCCAGCTCATTGTAGTTCAAGTTTGAAATTTAAACACAAATAAATCTGTTTGAAATGATTGTTTCATTTTAAAACTTTTAAATCGAAATAAACTCATGGCAAAGCTCGCATGCGTAGACATCATAATGGTCGGATCTTCTACCATATTGTTGAGCTATTGAAATATCAAAATTTTGAAGTTAACGCTGGATTAGCATTGTAAAATTTAAAGGCGTTTTTTTGAATACTTGCTTTCTAATAAAAGCAAATATTGGAGCATTATGTCCACACATTCATTTTTTGCATTGTTATCTAAAATGAAAGCAACTATTGTTTTTGTGTTTGTGATTCAAACTAAACATAAACATGACATATCTTGCAAAAGATGGTCGGCGCAATTTGAAGGTTAATATTGGTTGTGCAACATAAAAAACCGAGATAATACGAATGCTGGTCACTCCAGATCCAAAATAGATTTCGGTAACTTCACCGAAATTCAGTAGATTTCGTTAAGGTAGCGTACCCTTTATCGAAAAGTAAACCAATCCGCGTCAATGCTACAAACGTTGTTATGTTGAAGAGAAATTGCCTTGGTGGCTAACGTAAGATTTGATTGGTGTACGCAACACTGATATGCAAATATGGAAACCCATGTTAGTACGGCTGCACCGAAAACAGATTAATAACTGCGTAACTGGGCCGGAATTTGAGCTAGTGAGGTATTTCAGATATAAAGATGGTCAGATGGTCTGGCCTTACCAGTGTTATCAACTATTGTAAACCTGTTTATTCGCAAGCAACTGACAACATCCCAACACGAATCAGGGTGGAGAAATTTTTTATGTCTGTGAGTATTATCTTCCAATTTTCACAGAGAATGAACCCTATCTTTCGTCGGATTCGAAGAGGGCAGCCTAGTGCTCGATCTATTGAGCTAACCGGGCGGACACGGGCTATAAGAACCAGCAGGAAATGTGCACATTATTGTTCACAGTAATTTGCTTGGTTATTAAACTACGAACTATAGATAATTTGTCGTATTGTCTTTGCTGATTATATGATACACCATACGGGACTCATACAATACCGCGCAGACATATTGATATTCTTATTGTCTGTAAAATGTCTGTTATTATTAACATCTATTGTCTAGATGCAGAATCTCACTGTATGACACTGATTATGATATAGATCGCGTTAATGTGTACATTTGCAGGAGAATGGTGACTTACATTTGATGTTTGTCGTCTTTACGCTGGATCTTAGTTCGCGTGCAACTAACTGAAAAAACGATCGTTGTTCGCGACATTCCTTAAAGTCGATCGTTGTTCGTCCGCGACATACCGTAAAGACGATCACTGTTCGTCCACGACATTCCGTAAAAACGATCACTGTTCGTCAAATACATTCCGTAAATACGATTAGGGTTCGCCTGCGACATTCTTTAAAGATGATCTCTGTTCGTCCACGACATTCCGTAAAGACGACCGTTGTAATCCTGCAACATACCGTAAAGACGACCGTTGTAACCCTGCAACATACCGTAAAGACGACCGTTGTAATCCTGCAACATACCGTAAAGACGACCGTTGTAACCCTGCAACATACCGTCAAGACGACCGTTGTAAGCCTGCAAAATACCGTAAAGACGACCGTTGTAATCCTGCAACATACCGTCAAGACGACCGTTGTAAGCCTGCAACATACCGTCAAGACGACCGTTGTAACCCTGCAACATACCGTCAAGACGACCGTTGTAATCCTGCAACATACCGTCAAGACGACCGTTGTAATCCTGCAACATACCGTCAAGACGACCGTTGTAATCCTGCAACATACCGTCAAGACGACCGTTGTAAGCCTGCAACATACCGTCAAGACGACCGTTGTAAGCCTGCAACATACCGTCAAGACGACCGTTGTAAGCCTGCAAAATACCGTCAAGACGACCGTTGTAATCCTGCAACATACCGTCAAGACGACCGTTGTAAGCCTGCAACATACCGTCAAGACGACCGTTGTAATCCTGCAACATACCGTAAAGACGACCGTTGTAATCCTGCAACATACCGTAAAGACGACCGTTGTAAGCCTGCAACATACCGTAAAGACGACCGTTGTAAGCCTGCAACATACCGTCAAGACGACCGTTGTAAGCCCGCAACATACCGTAAAGACGACCGTTGTAACCCTGCAACATACCGTCAAGACGACCGTTGTAACCCTGCAACATACCGTCAAGACGACCGTTGTAATCCTGCAACATACCGTCAAGACGACCGTTGTAAGCCTGCAACATACCGTCAAGACGACCGTTGTAACCCTGCAACATACCGTCAAGACGACCGTTGTAATCCTGCAACATACCGTCAAGACGACCGTTGTAACCCTGCAACATACCGTCAAGACGACCGTTGTAACCCTGCAACATACCGTCAAGACGACCGTTGTAACCCTGCAACATACCGTCAAGACGACCGTTGTAATCCTGCAACATACCGTCAAGACGACCGTTGTAATCCTGCAACATACCGTCAAGACGACCGTTGTAACCCTGCAACATACCGTCAAGACGACCGTTGTAATCCTGCAACATACCGTCAAGACGACCGTTGTAACCCTGCAACATACCGTCAAGACGACCGTTGTAATCCTGCAACATACCGTCAAGACGACCGTTGTAACCCTGCAACATACCGTCAAGACGACCGTTGTAACCCTGCAACATACCGTCAAGACGACCGTTGTAATCCTGCAACATACCGTCAAGACGACCGTTGTAATCCTGCAACATACCGTCAAGACGACCGTTGTAATCCTGCAACATACCGTCAAGACGACCGTTGTAATCCTGCAAAATACCGTCAAGACGACCGTTGTAAGCCTGCAAAATACCGTCAAGACGACCGTTGTAATCCTGCAACATACCGTCAAGACGACCGTTGTAAGCCTGCAACATACCGTCAAGACGACCGTTGTAATCCTGCAACATACCGTAAAGACGACCGTTGTAATCCTGCAACATACCGTAAAGACGACCGTTGTAAGCCTGCAACATACCGTAAAGACGACCGTTGTAAGCCTGCAACATACCGTCAAGACGACCGTTGTAAGCCCGCAACATACCGTAAAGACGACCGTTGTAACCCTGCAACATACCGTCAAGACGACCGTTGTAAGCCTGCAACATACCGTCAAGACGACCGTTGTAATCCTGCAACATACCGTCAAGACGACCGTTGTAAGCCTGCAACATACCGTCAAGACGACCGTTGTAACCCTGCAACATACCGTCAAGACGACCGTTGTAATCCTGCAACATACCGTCAAGACGACCGTTGTAACCCTGCAACATACCGTCAAGACGACCGTTGTAACCCTGCAACATACCGTCAAGACGACCGTTGTAACCCTGCAACATACCGTCAAGACGACCGTTGTAATCCTGCAACATACCGTCAAGACGACCGTTGTAATCCTGCAACATACCGTCAAGACGACCGTTGTAACCCTGCAACATACCGTCAAGACGACCGTTGTAATCCTGCAACATACCGTCAAGACGACCGTTGTAACCCTGCAACATACCGTCAAGACGACCGTTGTAATCCTGCAACATACCGTCAAGACGACCGTTGTAACCCTGCAACATACCGTCAAGACGACCGTTGTAACCCTGCAACATACCGTCAAGACGACCGTTGTAATCCTGCAACATACCGTCAAGACGACCGTTGTAATCCTGCAACATACCGTCAAGACGACCGTTGTAAGCCTGCAACATACCGTCAAGACGACCGTTGTAATCCTGCAACATACCGTCAAGACGACCGTTGTAATCCTGCAACATACCGTCAAGACGACCGTTGTAAGCCTGCAACATATCGTAAAGATGACCGTTGTAATCCTGCAACATACCGTCAAGACGACCGTTGTAAGCCTGCAACATACCGTCAAGACGACCGTTGTAATCCTGCAACATACCGTCAAGACGACCGTTGTAATCCTGCAACATACCGTAAAGACGACCGTTGTAAGCCTGCAACATACCGTCAAGACGACCGTTGTAAGCCTGCAACATACCGTCAAGACGACCGTTGTAACCCTGCAACATACCGTCAAGACGATCGTTGTAACCTGCAACATACCGTCAAGACGACCGTTGTAATCCTGCAACATACCGTCAAGACGATCGTTGTAACCTGCAACATACCGTCAAGACGACCGTTGTAATCCTGCAACATACCGTCAAGACGACCGTTGTAACCCTGCAACATACCGTCAAGACGACCGTTGTAATCCTGCAACATACCGTCAAGACGACCGTTGTAATCCTGCAACATACCGTCAAGACGACCGTTGTAACCCTGCAACATACCGTAAAGACGACCGTTGTAAGCCTGCAACATACCGTAAAGACGACCGTTGTAATCCTGCAACATACCGTAAAGACGACCGTTGTAAGCCTGCAACATACCGTCAAGACGACCGTTGTAACCCTGCAACGTACCGTTAAGACGACCGTTGTAATCCTGCAACATACCGTCAAGACGACCGTTGTAATCCTGCAACATACCGTCAAGACGACCGTTGTAACCCTGCAACATACCGTAAAGACGACCGTTGTAAGCCTGCAACATACCGTAAAGACGACCGTTGTAATCCTGCAACATACCGTCAAGACGACCGTTGTAAGCCTGCAACATACCGTCAAGACGACCGTTGTAAGCCTGCAACATACCGTAAAGACGACCGTTGTAAGCCTGCAACATACCGTAAAGACGACCGTTGTAAGCCTGCAACATACCGTAAAGACGACCGTTGTAACCCTGCAACATACCGTAAAGACGACCGTTGTAAGCCTGCAACATACCGTAAAGACGACCGTTGTAATCCTGCAACATACCGTAAAGACGACCGTTGTAATCCTGCAACATACCGTAAAGACGACCGTTGTAACCCTGCAACATACCGTAAAGACGACCGTTGTAAGCCTGCAACATACCGTAAAGACGACCGTTGTAATCCTGCAACATACCGTAAAGATGACCGTTGTAAGCCTGCAACATACCGTAAAGACGACCGTTGTAACCCTGGAACATACCGTAAAGACGACCGTTGTAACCCTGCAACATACCGTAAAGACGACCGTTGTAACCCTGCAACATACCGTAAAGACGACCGTTGTAAGCCTGCAACATACCGTAGCCCGTTGTAAGCCTGCAACATACCGTAGCCCGTTGTAATCCTGCAACATACCGTCAAGACGACCGTTGTAAGCCTGCAACATACCGTCAAGACGACCGTTGTAATCCTGCAACATACCGTCAAGACGACCGTTGTAATCCTGCAACATACCGTAAAGACGACCGTTGTAAGCCTGCAACATACCGTCAAGACGACCGTTGTAAGCCTGCAACATACCGTCAAGACGACCGTTGTAACCCTGCAACATACCGTCAAGACGATCGTTGTAACCTGCAACATACCGTCAAGACGACCGTTGTAATCCTGCAACATACCGTCAAGACGACCGTTGTAATCCTGCAACATACCGTCAAGACGACCGTTGTAATCCTGCAACATACCGTCAAGACGACCGTTGTAAGCCTGCAACATACCGTAAAGACGACCGTTGTAATCCTGCAACATACCGTCAAGACGACCGTTGTAATCCTGCAACATACCGTCAAGACGACCGTTGTAATCCTGCAACATACCGTCAAGACGACCGTTGTAAGCCTGCAACATACCGTCAAGACGACCGTTGTAATCCTGCAACATACCGTCAAGACGACCGTTGTAACCCTGCAACATACCGTCAAGACGACCGTTGTAATCCTGCAACATACCGTCAAGACGACCGTTGTAATCCTGCAACATACCGTCAAGACGACCGTTGTAACCCTGCAACATACCGTAAAGACGACCGTTGTAAGCCTGCAACATACCGTAAAGACGACCGTTGTAATCCTGCAACATACCGTAAAGACGACCGTTGTAAGCCTGCAACATACCGTCAAGACGACCGTTGTAACCCTGCAACGTACCGTTAAGACGACCGTTGTAATCCTGCAACATACCGTCAAGACGACCGTTGTAATCCTGCAACATACCGTCAAGACGACCGTTGTAACCCTGCAACATACCGTAAAGACGACCGTTGTAAGCCTGCAACATACCGTAAAGACGACCGTTGTAATCCTGCAACATACCGTCAAGACGACCGTTGTAAGCCTGCAACATACCGTCAAGACGACCGTTGTAAGCCTGCAACATACCGTAAAGACGACCGTTGTAAGCCTGCAACATACCGTAAAGACGACCGTTGTAAGCCTGCAACATACCGTAAAGACGACCGTTGTAACCCTGCAACATACCGTAAAGACGACCGTTGTAAGCCTGCAACATACCGTAAAGACGACCGTTGTAATCCTGCAACATACCGTAAAGACGACCGTTGTAATCCTGCAACATACCGTAAAGACGACCGTTGTAACCCTGCAACATACCGTAAAGACGACCGTTGTAAGCCTGCAACATACCGTAAAGACGACCGTTGTAATCCTGCAACATACCGTAAAGATGACCGTTGTAAGCCTGCAACATACCGTAAAGACGACCGTTGTAACCCTGGAACATACCGTAAAGACGACCGTTGTAACCCTGCAACATACCGTAAAGACGACCGTTGTAACCCTGCAACATACCGTAAAGACGACCGTTGTAAGCCTGCAACATACCGTAGCCCGTTGTAAGCCTGCAACATACCGTAGCCCGTTGTAATCCTGCAACATACCGTAAAGATGACCGTTGTAAGCCTGCAACATACCGTAGCCCGTTGTAAGCCTGCAACATACCGTCAAGACGACCGTTGTAAGCCCGCAACATACCGTCAAGACGACCGTTGTAATCCTGCAACATACCGTCAAGACGACCGTTGTAAGCCTGCAACATAACGTCAAGACGACCGTTGTAAGCCTGCAACATATCGTAAAGATGACCGTTGTAAGCCTGCAACATACCGTCAAGACGACCGTTGTAATCCTGCAACATACCGTCAAGACGACCGTTGTAAGCCTGCAACATAACGTCAAGACGACCGTTGTAAGCCTGCAACATATCGTAAAGATGACCGTTGTAAGCCTGCAACATATCGTAAAGATGACCGTTGTAAGCCTGCAACATACCGTCAAGACGACCGTTGTAAGCCTGCAACATACCGTCAAGACGACCGTTGTAAGCCTGCAAAATACCGTCAAGACGACCGTTGTAAGCCTGCAACATATCGTAAAGACGACTGTTGTAAGCCTGCAACATATCGTCAAGACGACCGTTGTAATCCTGCAACATACCGTCAAGACGACCGTTGTAATCCTGCAACATACCGTAAAGACGACCGTTGTAACCCTGCAACATACCGTCAAGACGACCGTTGTAAGCCTGCAACATACCGTCAAGACGACCGTTGTAAGCCTGCAACATACCGTCAAGACGACCGTTGTAATCCTGCAACATACCGTCAAGACGACCGTTGTAATCCTGCAACATACCGTCAAGACGACCGTTGTAACCCTGCAACATACCGTCAAGACGACCGTTGTAACCCTGCAACATACCGTCAAGACGACCGTTGTAACCCTGCAACATACCGTCAAGACGACCGTTGTAATCCTGCAACATACCGTCAAGACGACCGTTGTAAGCCTGCAACATACCGTCAAGACGACCGTTGTAAGCCTGCAACATACCGTCAAGACGACCGTTGTAATCCTGCAACATACCGTCAAGACGACCGTTGTAACCCTGCAACATACCGTCAAGACGACCGTTGTAACCCTGCAACATACCGTCAAGACGACCGTTGTAACCCTGCAACATACCGTCAAGACGACCGTTGTAACCCTGCAACATACCGTAAAGACGACCGTTGTAAGCCTGCAACATACCGTAAAGACGACCGTTGTAATCCTGCAACATACCGTAAAGACGACCGTTGTAAGCCTGCAACATACCGTCAAGACGACCGTTGTAACCCTGCAACGTACCGTTAAGACGACCGTTGTAATCCTGCAACATACCGTCAAGACGACCGTTGTAATCCTGCAACATACCGTCAAGACGACCGTTGTAACCCTGCAACATACCGTAAAGACGACCGTTGTAAGCCTGCAACATACCGTAAAGACGACCGTTGTAATCCTGCAACATACCGTCAAGACGACCGTTGTAAGCCTGCAACATACCGTCAAGACGACCGTTGTAAGCCTGCAACATACCGTAAAGACGACGGTTGTAAGCCTGCAACATACCGTAAAGACGACCGTTGTAAGCCTGCAACATACCGTAAAGACGACCGTTGTAACCCTGCAACATACCGTAAAGACGACCGTTGTAAGCCTGCAACATACCGTAAAGACGACCGTTGTAATCCTGCAACATACCGTAAAGACGACCGTTGTAATCCTGCAACATACCGTAAAGACGACCGTTGTAACCCTGCAACATACCGTAAAGACGACCGTTGTAAGCCTGCAACATACCGTAAAGACGACCGTTGTAATCCTGCAACATACCGTAAAGATGACCGTTGTAAGCCTGCAACATACCGTAAAGACGACCGTTGTAACCCTGGAACATACCGTAAAGACGACCGTTGTAACCCTGCAACATACCGTAAAGACGACCGTTGTAACCCTGCAACATACCGTAAAGACGACCGTTGTAAGCCTGCAACATACCGTAGCCCGTTGTAAGCCTGCAACATACCGTAGCCCGTTGTAATCCTGCAACATACCGTAAAGATGACCGTTGTAAGCCTGCAACATACCGTAAAGACGACCGTTGTAAGCCTGCAACATACCGTAGCCCGTTGTAAGCCTGCAACATACCGTCAAGACGACCGTTGTAAGCCCGCAACATATCGTAAAGATGACCGTTGTAAGCCTGCAACATACCGTCAAGACGACCGTTGTAATCCTGCAACATACCGTCAAGACGACCGTTGTAAGCCTGCAACATAACGTCAAGACGACCGTTGTAAGCCTGCAACATATCGTAAAGATGACCGTTGTAAGCCTGCAACATATCGTAAAGATGACCGTTGTAAGCCTGCAACATACCGTCAAGACGACCGTTGTAAGCCTGCAACATACCGTCAAGACGACCGTTGTAAGCCTGCAAAATACCGTCAAGACGACCGTTGTAAGCCTGCAACATATCGTAAAGACGACTGTTGTAAGCCTGCAACATATCGTAAAGATGACCGTTGTAATCCTGCAACATACCGTCAAGACGACCGTTGTAATCCTGCAACATACCGTCAAGACGACCGTTGTAAGCCTGCAACATACCGTCAAGACGACCGTTGTAACCCTGCAACATACCGTCAAGACGACCGTTGTAAGCCTGCAACATACCGTCAAGACGACCGTTGTAATCCTGCAACATACCGTCAAGACGACCGTTGTAAGCCTGCAACATACCGTCAAGATGACCGTTGTAATCCTGCAACATACCGTCAAGATGACCGTTGTAATCCTGCAACATACCGTCAAGACGACCGTTGTAATCCTGCAACATACCGTCAAGATGACCGTTGTAATCCTGCAACATACCGTCAAGATGACCGTTGTAATCCTGCAACATACCGTCAAGACGACCGTTGTAAGCCTGCAACATACCGTCAAGACGACCGTTGTAATCCTGCAACATACCGTCAAGACGACCGTTGTAATCCTGCAACATACCGTCAAGACGACCGTTGTAAGCCTGCAACATACCGTCAAGATGACCGTTGTAATCCTGCAACATACCGTCAAGATGACCGTTGTAATCCTGCAACATACCGTCAAGATGACCGTTGTAATCCTGCAACATACCGTCAAGATGACCGTTGTAATCCTGCAACATACCGTCAAGATGACCGTTGTAATCCTGCAACATACCGTCAAGATGACCGTTGTAATCCTGCAACATACCGTCAAGATGACCGTTGTAATCCTGCAACATACCGTCAAGATGACCGTTGTAATCCTGCAACATACCGTCAAGATGACCGTTGTAATCCTGCAACATACCGTCAAGACGACCGTTGTAAGCCTGCAACATACCGTCAAGACGACCGTTGTAACCCTGCAACATACCGTAAAGACGACCGTTGTAAGCCTGCAACATACCGTCAAGACGACCGTTGTAACCCTGCAACATACCGTCAAGACGACCGTTGTAACCCTGCAACATACCGTCAAGACGACCGTTGTAACCCTGCAACATACCGTCAAGACGACCGTTGTAATCCTGCAACATACCGTCAAGACGACCGTTGTAATCCTGCAACATACCGTAAAGACGACCGTTGTAACCCTGCAACATACCGTCAAGACGACCGTTGTAAGCCTGCAACATACCGTCAAGACGACCGTTGTAAGCCTGCAACATACCGTCAAGACGACCGTTGTAATCCTGCAACATACCGTCAAGACGACCGTTGTAATCCTGCAACATACCGTCAAGACGACCGTTGTAACCCTGCAACATACCGTCAAGACGACCGTTGTAACCCTGCAACATACCGTCAAGACGACCGTTGTAACCCTGCAACATACCGTCAAGACGACCGTTGTAATCCTGCAACATACCGTCAAGACGACCGTTGTAAGCCTGCAACATACCGTCAAGACGACCGTTGTAAGCCTGCAACATACCGTCAAGACGACCGTTGTAATCCTGCAACATACCGTCAAGACGACCGTTGTAACCCTGCAACATACCGTCAAGACGACCGTTGTAACCCTGCAACATACCGTCAAGACGACCGTTGTAACCCTGCAACATACCGTCAAGACGACCGTTGTAACCCTGCAACATACCGTCAAGACGACCGTTGTAATCCTGCAACATACCGTCAAGACGATCGTTGTAACCTGCAACATACCGTCAAGATGACCGTTGTAATCCTGCAACATACCGTCAAGATGACCGTTGTAATCCTGCAACATACCGTCAAGATGACCGTTGTAATCCTGCAACATACCGTCAAGATGACCGTTGTAATCCTGCAACATACCGTCAAGATGACCGTTGTAATCCTGCAACATACCGTCAAGATGACCGTTGTAATCCTGCAACATACCGTCAAGATGACCGTTGTAATCCTGCAACATACCGTCAAGATGACCGTTGTAATCCTGCAACATACCGTCAAGACGACCGTTGTAAGCCTGCAACATACCGTCAAGACGACCGTTGTAACCCTGCAACATACCGTAAAGACGACCGTTGTAAGCCTGCAACATACCGTCAAGACGACCGTTGTAACCCTGCAACATACCGTCAAGACGACCGTTGTAACCCTGCAACATACCGTCAAGACGACCGTTGTAACCCTGCAACATACCGTCAAGACGACCGTTGTAATCCTGCAACATACCGTCAAGACGACCGTTGTAATCCTGCAACATACCGTAAAGACGACCGTTGTAACCCTGCAACATACCGTCAAGACGACCGTTGTAAGCCTGCAACATACCGTCAAGACGACCGTTGTAAGCCTGCAACATACCGTCAAGACGACCGTTGTAATCCTGCAACATACCGTCAAGACGACCGTTGTAATCCTGCAACATACCGTCAAGACGACCGTTGTAACCCTGCAACATACCGTCAAGACGACCGTTGTAACCCTGCAACATACCGTCAAGACGACCGTTGTAACCCTGCAACATACCGTCAAGACGACCGTTGTAATCCTGCAACATACCGTCAAGACGACCGTTGTAAGCCTGCAACATACCGTCAAGACGACCGTTGTAAGCCTGCAACATACCGTCAAGACGACCGTTGTAATCCTGCAACATACCGTCAAGACGACCGTTGTAACCCTGCAACATACCGTCAAGACGACCGTTGTAACCCTGCAACATACCGTCAAGACGACCGTTGTAACCCTGCAACATACCGTCAAGACGACCGTTGTAACCCTGCAACATACCGTCAAGACGACCGTTGTAACCCTGCAACATACCGTCAAGACGACCGTTGTAATCCTGCAACATACCGTCAAGACGATCGTTGTAACCTGCAACATACCGTCAAGACGACCGTTGTAATCCTGCAACATACCGTCAAGACGACCGTTGTAACCCTGCAACATACCGTCAAGACGACCGTTGTAATCCTGCAACATACCGTCAAGACGACCGTTGTAATCCTGCAACATACCGTCAAGACGACCGTTGTAACCCTGCAACATACCGTAAAGACGACCGTTGTAAGCCTGCAACATACCGTAAAGACGACCGTTGTAATCCTGCAACATACCGTAAAGACGACCGTTGTAAGCCTGCAACATACCGTCAAGACGACCGTTGTAACCCTGCAACGTACCGTTAAGACGACCGTTGTAATCCTGCAACATACCGTCAAGACGACCGTTGTAATCCTGCAACATACCGTCAAGACGACCGTTGTAACCCTGCAACATACCGTAAAGACGACCGTTGTAAGCCTGCAACATACCGTAAAGACGACCGTTGTAATCCTGCAACATACCGTCAAGACGACCGTTGTAAGCCTGCAACATAACGTCAAGACGACCGTTGTAATCCTGCAACATACCGTCAAGACGACCGTTGTAAGCCTGCAACATACCGTAAAGACGACCGTTGTAAGCCTGCAACATACCGTCAAGACGACCGTTGTAAGCCTGCAACATAACGTCAAGACGACCGTTGTAAGCCTGCAACATAACGTCAAGACGACCGTTGTAACCCTGCAACATACCGTAAAGACGACCGTTGTAAGCCTGCAACATAACGTCAAGACGACCGTTGTAATCCTGCAACATACCGTCAAGACGACCGTTGTAAGCCTGCAACATAACGTCAAGACGACCGTTGTAATCCTGCAACATACCGTCAAGACGACCGTTGTAAGCCTGCAACATACCGTAAAGACGACCGTTGTAAGCCTGCAACATACCGTCAAGACGACCGTTGTAAGCCTGCAACATAACGTCAAGACGACCGTTGTAAGCCTGCAACATACCGTAAAGACGACCGTTGTAAGCCTGCAACATACCGTAAAGACGACCGTTGTAAGCCTGCAACATACCGTAAAGACGACCGTTGTAACCCTGCAACATACCGTAAAGACGACCGTTGTAAGCCTGCAACATACCGTAAAGACGACCGTTGTAATCCTGCAACATACCGTAAAGACGACCGTTGTAATCCTGCAACATACCGTAAAGACGACCGTTGTAACCCTGCAACATACCGTAAAGACGACCGTTGTAAGCCTGCAACATACCGTAAAGACGACCGTTGTAATCCTGCAACATACCGTAAAGATGACCGTTGTAAGCCTGCAACATACCGTAAAGACGACCGTTGTAACCCTGGAACATACCGTAAAGACGACCGTTGTAACCCTGCAACATACCGTAAAGACGACCGTTGTAACCCTGCAACATACCGTAAAGTGACCGTTGTGAAGCCTGGCAACATAACCGTAGCCCGTTGTAAGCCTGCAACATACCGTAGCCCGTTGTAACCCTGCAACATACGATAAAGATTGACCGTTGTAAGCTGCAACATACGTAAAGACGACCGTTGTAAGCCTGCAACATACCGTAGCCCGTTGTAAGCCTGCATACTACCGTCAAGAAGACCGTTGTAAGCCGCAACATATCGTAAAGATGACCGTTGTAAGCCTGCAACATACCGTAAAGACGACCGTTGTAAGCCTGCAACATAACGTCAAGACGACCGTTGTAACCCTGCAACATACCGAAAAGACGACCGTTGTAAGCACTGCAACATACCGTCAAGACGACCGTTGTAACCCTGCAACATACCGTCAAGACGACCGTTGTAAGCCTGCAACATACCGTCAAGACGACCGTTGTAATCCTGCAACATACCGTCAAGACGACCGTTGTAAGCCTGCAACATAACGTCAAGACGACCGTTGTAAGCCTGCAACATACCGTCAAGACGACCGTTGTAAGCCTGCAACATATCGTAAAGATGACCGTTGTAAGCCTGCAACATATCGTAAAGATGACCGTTGTAAGCCTGCAACATACCGTCAAGACGACCGTTGTAACCCTGCAACATACCGTAAAGACGACCGTTGTAATCCTGCAACATACCGTCAAGACGACCGTTGTAATCCTGCAACATACCGTAAAGACGACCGTTGTAAGCCTGCAACATAACGTCAAGACGACCGTTGTAAGCCTGCAACATACCGTCAAGACGACCGTTGTTAGCCCGCAACATATCGTAAAGACGCCCGTTATATAGCCCGCATCATACCGTAAAGATGACCGTTGTAAGCCCGCAACATACCGTAAAGACGACCGTTGTAAGCCCGCAACTAATCGTAAAGACGCCCGTTGTAAGCCTGCAACATACCGTAAAGACGACCGTTGTAAGCCCGCAACTAATCGTAAAGACGCCCGTTGTAAGCCTGCAACATACCGTAAAGACGACCGTTGTAAGCCCGCAACTAATCGTAAAGACGCCCGTTGTAAGCCTGCAACATACCATAAAGACGCCCGTTGTAAGCCCGCAACATATCGTAAAGACGACCGTTGTAAGCCCGCAACTAATCGTAAAGACGCCCGTTGTAAGCCTGCAACATACCGTCAAGACGACCGTTGTAATCCCGCAACTAATCGTAAAGACGCCCGTTGTAAGCCTGCAACATACCGTCAAGACGACCGTTGTAAGCCCGCAACTAATCGTAAAGACGCCCGTTGTAAGCCCGCAACATATCGTAAAGACGACCGTTGTAAGCCCGCAACTAATCGTAAAGACGCCCGTTGTAAGCCTGCAACATACCATAAAGACGCCCGTTGTAAGCCTGCAAAATACCGTTTAGACGACCGTTGTAAGCCCGCAACATATTGTAAAGACGACCGTTGTAAAATACTTTTAGAGGCAATAACATGTAAAAAGTGTTCACTTGAAACGCCTCAACCAACATGTAAGTTACATCTTGCAGACTATGTCACAAATGATAACGAATACCAGACAAAAAAAGTTATAAAAACAAGAACTGCGCTTAAGAGGCAAATATTCAGCCATGGTCTGTTTTGATGGGATGGTTGGAAAACAGGAACTTGACTTTTCCTTACATCAATGACAATCAACTTATGTCCTTCGATTCGTCTGTCGTAAACGCGTAGTCACTTGTATACAAATTGATGAAATAACCGTGTTAAAACAACCGATATTTTAGGCGCTTTAGCATCTCATTGCTGTCATCGTCAACCTGAGGGTCTACTCGAAGTACCGCCATATTCATCGTCTCAAGAAAATAGTGCATGCAAAGTACTCTGATATTATTATAGATTTGATTAGTATAATGGCTGATTTGTCTAGGAATATATCAAGTGTGGAATGTCGGTAGTCTTGATATAAACGGGTTTTCTGGATTATTTGTGTCCTTTGGCGAATGAGTTTACCCGCATAGTCGCGTATTAATTTCTAATACGATAATATGGAAAACTTGCTATCTTGCATTGGAAGTGCCTCCCAGGACCTTCAGTCCTTTGATTAATATTTAATACTCCTCGACCTCGAACGCTGTGTCAGCTGCTGCATTCACACACAATGAAACATTAAGTGTTACAGTTGTTGCTAAGTAAAAACACACGGGCTATAAATGACAATTTCGAGTTATATAACTTGAGATTGATCTTTTATTTAAATGCTCTCAAAATTATTGTGGTAAAATGTATTAATTGTTCCTTCAATATAATAATTGTGGTAAAATTTATTAAATAATCATACATTTTTTAAATTTTATTTATATAGTATAATTTATTTATTATATTATTAGTTATTATAGATCATACAATATGTTGTATGCGATATAATTCCTACTAAAAACCTTAATCGAAAGTATATATTCGACAAAAAATAAGTTTGAAAATAAGTTTGGTTTCGAGCACGGCGATCCAAGTTGATTTTATAAACTCGAACCATCGTGCGTTTTTAAGATGAATATTTTGAGTACATACCAATGACAAATAAATCTCATAAAGCAATTTTCAGATTTTGTTTCGGAATTACTTTCTACATAGATTGATATAATATCTCTTCCATTTCAGCTCTTTAACGATTACTCAAGAAAATGTCAGTCATTTCCCTTCTAAAGTACTCTGGTTTATGTCGCATTAAAAAATAACATTTTCTGTGACATGACATTTATTTTATATTTTTCTCATGCAATCCGATTAAAATTTCTATTTTGAGTTATTTATGACACCAAAAAAATTAGGAAACATTAAATTTCTGCACTGTCATTTAATTTAATTTAATAATTGCAACTTTTTTTAAAAGTAATTATTCTTGATGTCGTATTATAGTCACCTGATTTCAAATCTCGCTGATATTTAGAGATAAAGCGAGATTTCTATACCAACCGATTGAAACTAACCTTTCATGATAAGTCTGAAGAGGATTTGATAAAGATTTTCAAAGGAATGTATTGTCACTTTCAATTCGATTTTGGATAAATACATATGTGTCAGTTGCTCAACAGTATCTAGTCTACCACACGAACGTTTCATTTCGTCCCCTATTTAAGGCTTCTTTGTAGCATAGAGAGGTTTCAAGTGCTGCATTTAGTTTGTTTTAAATTGCTAGCATGGGTGCTCAAAGCAGACACAAATGCATGCGTTCAACACTCAGAAAAAATGAATAATATTAAAAAAATAACAAGAACTTAATAAAAAAATAAAAAAATATTTTATTTAAATACTTCCGATTTCAAAATCACCTACATGTGTATGCAAGTCTGATTATCTCATATAACACATGTATTGTACAAACATGGCACCAACTGAATGAAGGAATTCTGCAAGTAATTTTGTATTGGAGACTAAAAGTGTATCTGTATAAAAGCCATTTTACGTTGTATTTCGTACGTACGTTAACATAAAACCGGTTTCGTACTGGAGGACGGTATTTATCGTACACACATAGATATTCGGACAAATCCGTATTTATCATCAGCGAAATGTGAAGAGTGACTCGCAAATGAGGCACTTCGATCACCAACTACAGTAGAACCCCGTTGGCTGGAACTCGACGGGACTGACAATGTATAGTGACTATGGCTGGATGATAAAACTCAGTCTAGCTCATCCACGGTCTAGTTACTCTGGTCACTTTTAGAATTTTTGAGAGTTAAAAACCGTATATAGGTGTTCCGAATATCGGATGTTCGGAACACCTCTATATAGTATTAAACCTCCAAGGTAACCAGACCAGACTGAATTTTATCACCAACCATACATAAGTCACCATAGTCACTATAGTTAGTGCTGGAAATGCCTCTGTATAAAACCACTATACGTATACATTCGAGTTCGACAAAAACGGCGATAATGCCCGAAGTGAGTGGCGAGATTAACAGTGTTCAATATTGTCTGATTTTGACAAAAATAGATACAGTCCATATTTTATAGAGCCTTGAGGGATTCTGGAATAGATATATGACATGCGAGAAATATAATCAGTATATTTCTACGCACATTTTTGTACCCGTAATTATATGTCTTTTAAATGTCATTTTAGTATGTTTTAAAACTCATTTGGATATGAAAATACACGTTGAGTGAACTTTTTTTAGCGTTTATCATTGTGTAAAATGAAATAATTATTATCATATAAAAGTTTTTATCTCGCATTCTCTGGTAAGTTCATGTAATTTGAGAAACTCAGAGTCTGACATTTTGCATTTTTAAATGTACTGATTTTACTTCATTTCACGTTATTACTTTGAGCGTAAATTATCAAAATTGAAAATGAGTTGAACACGTTTATAAATAATCATGCAGTGACAGAGTGCAAATAAATATTATATCTTTCGGGAAGCGACGTAATACAGCTGAAATCTACTCGTGAAAACCCCCCAGATAACTCAGCTATAACCCTTCCCAAATAAGTGAGCAAAACCCGGTTCTAAACTGGGTTTAATCCGAGTTAAACACGGCGGTATTGGCACCAGGTTAAGAGTGGGTCTTTAAGCTTACAAAGAAAAAAACCTGCGGTTTTTTTCTGAGTTATTGATGGCTTTTTTTAACACACTTCTTCAGAAAATGCGTTTTTATTGGCTTAAAGTGAGCAAAAGCGAGTTATTGGGCAAAAAACCCTACTTGTTCCAGAGAAGGAGTTAAAAAAACCCGCTTAACACCCATTTTTTGGTAAGTTGGTTTAAGCGGGTTTTAAGTTGGTTTTAAATTCCTTTATTCCAAAAAAAAACCTCGTTTAAAACCCACATTTTTGTTTAAATAAACAGAAAAACTAGCTTTTAGCGAGTTTTGGTAAAAAGGTAAAAAGGAAGCCAATATGTTCGAGAATATGAGTTTTATCTAAATTACGAGATTGCAGATATTCGCTTGTTTATAGTTTGAGAGGTTTGATGCTGTTAATACTACTTTAATTTAAATATGTGGCTATATTCATAACTTCACGATTATTGCGAAATTTCTTTTTTTTTTAATATTTCGCAGTTACCGTAGATACTTTTTCTATTTTTTTTTAACTCTGTGTTTATTAAATACTGTCTCCCCAAATCTTACCAATTCGTATGTTTTCTTAGCGATTTGGCTTAATAATAACACAACAGAACAGAACAGATTTGTACAATGTATATCGTCTACGAAACATACATGTATACATTTTGTCAACGTGTAAGTAACTTACTAAGTGTTATTGTACAATAATAAAACTATACATAGTCATAAGTGATATATTACACAAATTAGTTTGAAATAAATAGTCGGAGGTTGAACTAAGCATTTAACTTTCAACAAGTAATCAAGTATTTCTTACAAATATAGCTTATTTAACATACAATGCAAGTTTAATCATTTCAATTCTATCATCCGATTTCAATAGTTGCACAAATTTAAGGACATCAATCCCTCGAAATAAAATTGAATACATAGTAACGGAAATCGCTAAAATTCCGTACTTCGGTACATCACGGATTTGTCATACCGTATACATGCGTAATATTCGTCTTAACGGTACATCTACATTTACTGGGCCCCCTTAAAACCATATTCGTTACATTTTCACATTTTTGTGGGATTATAACCAACAGTGTACACACGGACATATTTACTTTTCATTTCGAAAAACCATTTCACAAAATTCTTTCAATTGTGACGAAGCATCAGCCAAACGGATTAATACCGGTATTACATTTGCAGAATGATCGTAATTTAACCGCGTACTTCGAGTCGTATTTGAACTAACTTACTAATAGACAAATATTTGAGCAGAAGTTCGTCTATTTGCCGACGAATTAGGGATACAATGGAGGCTTATTAAGACTAGATGAGGGCTTGAAATAAACACTGCTATTTCTCACCGTCTTTTTATTTCCATTATTTGCTTACTTAAGGAAAAGTATACAAATTGCTCGTATTTGCTGTTTGAATGAATAAAGCGAACTCAAATGTTTCAAAATGTTTTCTTTTATTTCGGTTTTGCTATACTTCATTGAAAAATTAAAGTGACGATAAGAAATTGTAGATAAAATGTTAACATTTTTTTTCTGATTTCGATTTCAGATCTGACTGATCGGAGAACGTTTTAGTCTTCATTACTCTTAGTATCGTGATACGAAATTCTCACTTCAAAGACAACCTACTGGTCAAGGTCCCCTTCATGCTAAGGGTCAAAACAGAATGTGAATAAGGGATACAAATTGAGTAAGGATAATCACAGAAGATCATAAATGTAATTAGAAATAGGTAGTTTGTGTTGATCAGGAATACGCAGGTATTAAATAGACAGTAATAAACATCAAACTTGTCTAAGTACAATATAGGAGAAAGTTTCGATTAATTCATCCCATTTTGTTTCCATGGCAACAGGATATTCTTTCAAATACCCTATAAAAAATACCACTTGAATGCATACATCCAAGTGGTTGTTTACTGGGATGTAACTGTATAATTTGTATCAAATAAAATGCGCAGTTGCATATATAAATATACAACTGTGAACATTGCATATAAGTTGTGACTCGGCATATCATTCGTTATAAGAACTATTCAAATAATCACGACCGTAAAATACCGAAACGGTTCTTCAGAAAGGTGTAACATAAAAAACATGCACAGTCCGAATTTATAATTATTTAAATAACACAAAATACCAGTGAGATGTTGAAAAAAAACTGATTTTGAATGTGATTCAAACATCGCCTACTCTATCTAAATAAATTAGCAATATAATGTATACCGACTTCGTCGGGAAGTATACCCAATTGAAACGTTTGGCGTTGTAGGTGCTAATCCCTTAAAGTTTGTGAAAGTCATGCACGCTAGTGATTAGATACAGAGGGACCCTTCAAACCCAACTAATAATGTATCAATGTATTCTAAAACTGTATCTATTCGTTCAATTTGGAAAATAAATGTCTGTTGAGTTTTATGTGAAACATTATAAGATTTACCTAAATCGTAAATAGTGAGAAATAAATTAGTTGAAAATATTTCATTGTGATATCGTATAGTTCATTCTGAAATAGTGGCTATTATTAGACTTGTGTGTTTTTTAATTGATAATAATGACGTGAAATTATCGTTCGTTTTTCTGGATTTATGTTAGTGTTGCTGATTTTATGGATATTAAATTTGTGGTTTAAGAAACTCAAGCCGATTACGAAAATCGAAAGAAACTTGTGGGAAATGAATAAATTTTAGTTTCTCATTATAAACGACTTAATTTTAGTGAAATTGAAGGGAATTTAACGAAACGGTTAAATCGGTTTATTATGTATGTTTTTTTTTCTAAAACATCTATAGTAGTAATTCAAAAGTAACTATACGTTTTTGTATGTGACTAAAACGTAGTGAATCGTTCCTTGTTCGCGTGTTATGGCGGAATCATTTTTAATTTGAAAATTGCCGTAAAATTAAGACACAAACAAGGATTTGAAATTCAAATACTGATAAAAAAAAATTGTTACAATCAAACTACGCGTACGTCTGAAAGATCGTAGTTTCATTATTATTGTTTGATAACTAATATCCAATTAAAAGATAAGTGTACCAGAAAACGAGACATTGTGAATTCGACATAATACGTATGTCCTTTCATACAAATATAAAACTCATATACATTTCTCATTAAATGGTCTCATCAAATCAAAATGAAGTAAAATGGCGGGAAATATAGACAGTGCGTTTATTATTTATGCATTGATTATTCACATCACGAGCGGGGAACCAGTATTTGCTCGAAACTGGGAGACAATTGGACCAGAAATATTGAAGAGTAAAGTTATTCCACCGTTGTTTAACCAAACATCACCAGGTAACATATATTGAAAATTTCTCTTAAATCTGTAAACCTTACATATCTCGACGTATTTGCATTGAAAGAATGATAGCAACTCAACAAGACAAACTAGAAGTATTTGGAACAAAATGGAAAGAATTTATACGTAACCGGATACTGTAATACATGCATATGCAAGACACAGAAAATATCATGATAACATATGATTGCTTTAGGTTTTATATCTTCATATTCTAGCTCACAAAGAGTCAGAATTATTTGTTTTCTTTCTTTTCACATCATATACAAAAAACTCATTTAAGTTTAGAACACTACACATACGGGTAGATTGTAATCAATTATTTAATGTCATTAATATCAATGTTGCACTACTTTACTTATTGTGTATTAATCTGTAATTTTCAACATTATTGTATGTGCACTGTATAAACTTAAATGAATAAAGAAATATAAAAAAAATATAAAAAATAAAACATTTATTGAAAATATATCGTGTGATCTGATATAATGTTTATCAGTGATTATCCTGATATACTTAGAATAGTATTTCTATTTCATTCAAAGACCTGGCCCCTATCTGCTGGCCCCATGTTCACAAAGGATCAACTGATCTGGATCAACTTGATCCCTAAAAATATTTGCCTTTTTTATAAAGCAATTGAACACGTTTCCCAGTACTTCTTATAACCATACACACAACTATATGAACAATCTTCTAATTAACATCATGAAAACATACTAAACTTCACCATAATGTTGAGAAATTAATTTTTTATACTTATAACTAAAACTGATCCAGATCAAATCAGGATTGATTTTCTAAAATCGGTCATAACTTATTGATTTCCATCTTTTTCTTAATAAGCTTGACATTTGAATTTAATGTCTCAAACGTTTTGCAGAATGTTCATATCTGTCACAGTATGTAAAAAGGTTAAGCTTTGAATAACAATTTTTACAAAGTTTGAAAGATCCTGTATTTTATCCTGATCCTGATCCGGAAAACTGATTCTTTGCGAACACGGGGTCTGAAACATCTCAAATAGAATTCTAAGCTCAATATAGAGAGTTTGCTCAAATCAGAGCCTGACTTTGAGACAGTACCATTTCGGATGCCTTGAATTTATTCTCATTTTTGTGTTTGTAATGCTGATTTTAAGTCCAGTCTTAAATGAGAACTATCTCCATGAGTTGAGACAATATTTGAGCTGAGATTTAGCTCAAATTGAGATTCTTCGGGAGATCGGGGCCAGCGCCCTAGAATGTGTCCGACACTCAGCGACTGAGGTTATAACATTTGGGAAACATTTCTTAGCTCAAAAAGTTTGTTATTAACATCACCGTATAGGTAATTATGGTATGGTTATAAAATAGATAATAATGTATATCTGCATGTATTCCATCTCATGTGATTCTTTAATAAACATTCAGAGTAAGTGGGTTCTTGACAGGAATATCTTAAGACTGACAGCTGATTTAGAGGCATAAAAGAGAGAGAATAAGTTGCTACAGGGAACGCAACATACATAAGACAGTGTCTCCCCACACAAACCGCCGGGAAAACAACGATCTATAAAACATAAGACATTTTAGGAGGTGCACCGGTACATACGTAAGGGAACATAAAGCCGCTGGCCCCAAAATTATTACCTCGTTTTCATCACTCGGCACTGAAAACTCAAAGTTCATTCCGCTGAGTGTAAGAATAGATATCTGAGTGTACGGAGTACATTACAATTCGAGTTGTGTGCAGAGTAATCGTTATTGTGACCAAGTTTCCAAGAGTAAATCTGAGATATGAGAGTAAATCTGAGATTTTAGAGTAAATCTGAGATATGAGAGTAAATCTGAGATTTTAGAGTAAATCTGAGATATGAGAGTAAATCTGAGATTTGAGAGTAAATCTGAGATTTGAGAGTGAATCTGAGATATGAGAGTAAATCTGAGATTTTAGAGTAAATCTGAGATTTGAGAGTAAATCTGAGATTTGAGAGTAAATCTGAGATTTGAGAGTAAATCTCGGATTAGAGAGTAAATCTGAGGTTTGAGGGTATGTACTAAGTGATGAGTGCTTAGTTACGGATATATTTCTATTCCTTTTTTATCAAGACCGATTTATACAGTAGATGAATCTACAATATACGTATAATAATTGAAATAGTATAAATATGTTAGCGTTAATATAAGAATTTAAGTTTGTTCTTGTTCGAAAGATTTTATTGCTGCAATAGTGATTAACAGATATAAAATGATTCATCAAAATTTAATACGAACGTTTATTTTATGTTTTATTGCATTGAACAGCCTTAAATAGAAACATAACTGCAATGTAATTGTATCTTATTTCAAACGTATTTTTGTGTTTCCTACTCCCAGCATGTGTTCGTTTAGAAATGAAATAAGAGATACTGGTTGTCGTAAAGTGGTAATATATTGCAGTAAAACCTCACTTTAATACCACCTCACTAATACCCACCTCAAAATTTAGAACACACTTTCCAATTCCATTTTCACTGTTTTGCTGTTTATTCAGCCTCAATATTAAGACCACATCCATATTGAGACCACCTCAATATTAAGACCACCTCAATATTAATACCACCTCAATATTAAGACCACCTCAATATTAAGAACAAATCCATGATAAGACCACCTCATTATTAAGACCACCTCAATATTAAGACCACCACAATATTAAGACCACCTCATTATTAAGACCACCTCAATTTTAAGGCCAATTCAAAATAAATACCATCTCAATATTAAGACCACCTCAATATTAAGACCATCTAAACATTAAGACCAGTTTTCAAGCGTCCCAAAGGTTGTCTTATTAATGAGATTTATTGAACTATACAATATACTGTATACTACGAATAAGGTTAAACTCTGGTGACAATGTAAAAGAACAGAAACAAGTCAACAAGCTTGGTATTTAATTATCATACCGTGTACATATCGTGTATCATAAGTGATAGATGGTCGAAAAGTGGAGGAATTGATGCGATCGCAACCATATTTGTTGAATACAAATTGCAATCTCAAAAACTGAATAAAAATTTCCTCCAACAACATCAATCGAGTATTCCATTTTGCTAAAGATATGACATACGGTTTTGCTGGCGATTTTTCTCCATTATTTAAATTACATTAATACTAAATTTAATCACAAAGCAATAATATTAACACCAAACGCTGAACTTGGCGATATCACCGTGATAGCATATGTTGGATGTGTTAATACGCTAGAGACGCAGTATCAATTTTGTACTGTACACGATAAACCTAATTTGGAAGTGCTCGCGAACTGATATGCACTATGAATCTGCAATCCACTTTAAGTCAGTTCAACTATCTTGCAGTTCAGCTCATTGACACGATTTTGCACTCAGCAACACATATAATTCGTTAAAACGATTGCTACTGGTATAGTTGTACCGCGCAGCTGGACTCATCAACGGAAGACTGTTAAGACCATTCTACCTTCTTCAATTGTTGTCGATATTGCAACAGCGTGAATAGACGCACTTCAAAACCATACGCCCGTGAGAGACGATATCACTATCTGCCATCTTGTATTGACATTAACCTCTACCATTGGCTCTCCACTTCTTTTTCCTTAATTTCATCATTTATATTACTTTGATGGTCTAGTCAGTACATCATTAGCTAACATAAAGACAGGGAACGAAAACAAGATATATGATACTTTGATACTATTGTATACGAGCGCCGCTGTACGATTGCCAACCTCTTCAATTAGTGACGTCATTTCAAGAAAACGCAACATATGATGTCACTATTTGCAAGCAGGAAACAATATTTACTCCATATGGTTACTTCGTTTTCATATTTCCATATGGGGCAAATATTGCTTACTGTCAGTACATGGTGACATCACATGCGACGTTTTCTTCAAATGACTTACAGGAGAGGTTGGAATTCCCACAGCAGCGCTCAAATTTCAGTGATATGAAAATGTCGCGTCGCATTGCCGTGCGTCGCCCGTACTGGCATCAGGTCGACATGTGACGCGATATGCGACGGTTCATACACGATTCCATAGTTATTTACAGTAAGCTTACCATCAGAGAACAATCCCAGTATAATTACAATTCGATAATTTTCCTTGTGCGCATATAATTAACGTTATTGTTATTAGCAGTAGATAGTGGTGGTGTTGGTATTTAGAAGGGTTAATTTACGAGACATTTACAATACGTGTAATTGGAAACGCAGCCACCATAATGATTTTTGTCTCTAATATTTCATCACAATTATGTCTTCAATTACATCTGACAAGATTGATGCATCGTGTGTTAGTTATATCATTTATACTTTTCCCATTGATTCTTCTCCGTGACCTTCCATTATGCTTAAACGTATTTATTTTACATCTATTATGAAGCAAGTAATTATATTTTATATCAATCACTCTCGATAATTCCTTCCTGGGTTTCTAATCAGTATTCGTGCCTACTTCCCTCCTCGTGAAATTCATGGGTCAATCTTCTCACAAGGGGAGATTTGAATCCACAACCCACAATCAGAAGTCAGACCTGTCTTCCTTTCCAGCTTGATCTTTATACTAAAATTTCCTTACTTTTTAGTTATATAACATACCCCTCCCTGTTTATGTATAGAATGTCTCTTCTCAATTCCCGTTCTTTCCTTTCCGCCACACTATGTTCCATTTAGTATTCAAATGATCTATGTGGAGCAATGTTGTCTTGGGAATGTTGTCTTCCATGTGCATTATCTTTACATGTTGTTATTTTTTTTAAACAAATCTTCTGTTTAAGCGTTCTCACTTTTTGTCTATGTTAAATTCAGATACTAGTAGCACACTCAACATAAGACGTTCCACGACTTTATATTTCCCTGTCCCCTGTACAATTCTTTCACTTTATATAGTGTTCAGGTTATGTTCTGCCCAGTTTAGTCTATTGTTGCCAGCTGTCTTGATTTGCCCTGTGATTTTTTCCATCCATTAATTTCCCCCCTTCAGTTTGTCCTCTTTGATTCCGCTAGTTATTCTTGATGGTCTGCCAGGTCATTATTTGCGCCGTGGTTCCTTAACGTACGTACCCTTTACCTCATCAGTTGCCTTATGTTTTATGGATTGTTGTTTTCCCGGAGGTCTGTGTGGGGAGGCAATGTCTTATGTATGCGGCGTTCCCTGTAGCAACTTATTGGCTTCTCTTTAAATGTTGCAATTTCACCACCTGTGTTATCCAAATTACTAAACTGTTATTAAACATCACAAAACATTGTCCCAACAGAATGTAATTTCTACCGCCCCCTTACCAAATAGAACTTCACTGTGATAGTATCATAAAAAACTTTGTCCATTTTGACTTAATAAATTTCTATTGCTATATATATATATTTATAATGTCATGGAAACCTATCAAACTGACTATGTTACTTTTTACTCAGCCTACATTATTATAAAACAAAATTACAAGCGATATTTTCTGTGCAAAGGCTCGATTCAGCCTTAACTGTGCAATAACGCAACACTAGTCCTAATTGGCCGCCATAAGGTGACAGCAAAATAATTTGGTAATTATTTTCTCTCTGAATATTTATATCCTATAAACAATGCCGACGTTTTTGTCGTCACTAAGGTCAATGGAGATATCAATTTCGCCAAGGTTGAGCACAATGCTGCAAAATTGTCATACCAAGGCGGCTTACAATTGCCGTAGCAGCATTTCATATTATCTAAGACGTTTGTTCACTAACAACTCTAAGGGACTAGTAATGATTGTACAGCCGGGAGCA